>SNQJ01S0011924.1:227842-241331 GCA_010110895.2 Picea sitchensis
AACTAGGGGGTTGGAGCCTCCTTCCAGTTGCAGCTGGAAAACAAAGGAAGTTGGTGCTTCCAATGAATGTAATTCTTCAAGACATATAAGAAAAAGCATTCCGTGGTTTTCTCCCGATTTGGGTTTCCACGTAAAATGTTGGTGTACTGTGTATGTGTATGTTTGTTCATTTGTTCATTGCTTATTTACTCTGCAGTTATTGGATGATAATGCTTCATTGATATAACACTTGGATTATATGGTTAAAAAGGATTCAATTTCTCTATTACTGATTCACCCCCCCTCTCAGTAATCCAACAAACTTTGTCTTGATTTCTTATCATTTGATCGTAAGTAATTATTATGGACTCATCCAATTCCACGAGTTGATCAATCCTTCCTTGTAATGCTTCTTTATCAGTAGTGAAATGTTGAGCTATTTGTAAAGCCGAAATCTTGAGATTTGCAGGTTACCTTGCTTCCATCCCATAAACTCAAATGAGGTTTTTCCGATGGACATCTTGGTAGTTGTGTGATCTTCACAAACCGCGTATTTAATTTTTCTATCCCAACTCTTCTTATTATCTCCAATGATTTTCTTTACAATGTTCATGATGTTCTTGTTTTTGGATTCAATGAGCCTGTTTCCTTGAGGGTAGTAATTTGAGGAATGTGACAGAACGATCCCATATTTGAAACAAAATTCATTCAACGCCACTAAACTGAAATTATTGGCTTTGTTAGTAGTAATCTTGGTAGGAACATTGAACCTAGTAATTATTTTTTCCTCAAGGAAGTTCATTACCACTTATTATGTTTCCCTTTTCGTTGGGATGGCTTCCACCCACCGAGTGAAATAATCTGTAGCAGTCAAAACCCATCGATAACCATTAATGGAGTTGTCCTTAAAATCAGTAATAAAATCAAACCACCACCGGCTTCAAAGGAAGAGAATGTAGTTGTTTTTTTCCAAAAAATAATTGACAAGGATGACAAGATCTGACATATCGATGTGTGTCGGAAAAGATAGTAAGCCAATAGTAACTTGCTCTTAGTATTTTATGAGTTGTGGTATAGATAGAAAAATGATCCCCATAGTGTCCTGAACGAAGCTCTGTAATCAACTTATTTGCTTCATCCTTATTTATACATATGAGAATTACTCCATCAAGGTTTCTCCACCCAAGACCATCCTGCGTCAAGTAATACTTCATGGATTTGAGCCTTAGAGATCTTCTTCCATGATACACTAAGTGATTAGGGCATGTAAGATTCTTTAAATAATGATGCCAGAATACCATTCTTCTTCTTCAAGTTCACTTAGGAAAATGTTCACGTGTTTCTTTTCTCCCATCTCGATAGCCTCTTCATTACTTTCAACCAACATCTTGGCTAGTCCTTGGGCCTTGATTATCTTGGTTGGATTTATTTCTAGATGATATTGTTGTATCTATGAAACCCATTTTCCCCTTGAACCAAGACAATCTTGTTGGGATAAGACATCCTTCAATGCTGGATAAGGAATGAAAGCTTTAATCTTGTTATACACAACATATGTCCTAAAGTGCTTTAGGGACTTAACAAGGGAATATGCTTGTTTCTTAGTTAATGTATAATTTAGTTATGAGTCCCTAAGTATCTTTCTCACGAAAGCAATTGGTTGTTCATCTCCTTCATTATTTTTCTACAAAAGGACTCCTGCAATGGTGTGTTTCAAGACAAAAGAGAAAATGATAAAATCTTCAGTGAAGTCCAAGATACCCAGGACATGTGCGACTGTAATTTATTTTTTAATACGTTCAAAGGATTTTTTACCATTGCCATCCCATTTGAATAAAACATCCTTTTTTTATAAATTGTTTAGTGGTTTAAAATTTTCATTGAAATTTGGGATGAACCTTCTTATGAAATTGATCTTGCCAAAGAAAGATTACAAGGCCTTATGGTCTTTAGGGAGGGGAATATTCCCGATCACTTCAATACTGAAGGGATCAACTAAGATTCCATCTTTGGAGATGGTATTCCCTAATAAATTTCATTTATCCACACCAAAAATTGATTTCTTGGGGTTGAGGTAAATACCATACTCCCTACATATCTCAAATATTAATCGTAAGTGTTGAATATGTTGAGTTCTTTTCTTAGAGATGGCCATCAAGTCGTCTTGATAGATTTTTATAAGCTTCCCAATCAAATCCATGAAAACGTAGTCCATGGCACGTTGAAAAGTAGATATGACATTTGTCAGTCCGAAAGGCATCCTTAAATACTTGTTAGGTTCCCCATGGAGTAGTGAAAGAAGTTTTTAGTTGATCATCTTTCTTCACCAACACTTGGTTGTATCTTGAAAAACCATCAAGAATAGACATCATCTCTACTCTGATGGCCCTTTGCAATAGATGCTCCATGTTTGGAAAGGGGTAATTATCTTTAAGTGATGCTTGATTCAAGTTTCTAAAATCAACACATAATATAATGTCGCTAGTCTTTTTTCGAACAATTACAGGGTTGGACATCCAAGACAAAAAGTTGATAGGTTCAACTATCCCTGCTTCTACCATCTTCTGCAATTATTTATGGACCCAAGGCACGATCTTTGGGCTCATTTTCCTCAGTTTCTGCCTGAATGGGTTTTCAACTTCTTTGAGGGGAATGACATGTTGTATGACATCTTCTCAGTAAGCTTTCAAGTCTTCATATGAACAAGCAAATACATCTCTAAATTATCTTATGAGGGCTAGTAACTCCTCCCTTTCAACATGGGTAGTCCCTTTTCCTAGTTTAACTATCCTAGGGGACGTGTCACCACCTATAACATACCCATGGTGGGGCATCGAATTTTCGTTCTTCTTAAGAAATCAAACCTCCATTCAGGGTCTCTATCCCATTCTCCTCGTCCAGATCCTTCCAACCACAGTCTCCATGTTCAGAACTGAGCTCAAAGATGGAAGATATACCTCTCCCAAGTTCTCTGATTTCCCATAATTCTAGCGTACTTACTTCTATGACGAATATCCACTTTTTTGAGTACCCGTAGAGTCCTCCACGTGACCTTGGCCAAAAATCGCAGGCTTAAGCCTTCATTCCCGCACACTTTGGAACTTTGGGATTCAGGTGTTCTTGACACACCTGACTCCAAATCTGCCGAACTCCAAACTCGCGAACATACACAGACCAGATTTACGGTCCATACTCCTCTCACAACCAACAACCGATATTTACTTCGAGACTTCGACATTTAGTAGTTTCGAATGCTCGAAATCCTTTTTTCCTCTGAAGTGCTCCGTACCATGAGTTACAGAATGAGCGCCATGCGTCCTTCTTGATCAACGGTTGTGATCTACTTCGGGACTTCAACGCTCGAGAGTTTTGAACGCTCCAAAGCATTTTTCTCCGAAGTGCTCTGTACCTGGAGTTACAGATCGAGCACCACGCATCCTTCTTGAATGGACGGTTCTGATGGACTTCGACACTTTGGGACTTCATTTCTCGTTTTCCCCCGAAGCTCTCTCTCTCTCTCTTCGAAGTGACGGAGATGACACCACGTGTCTATGCGATCAAAAACTAAGGTCCAACTTCTTTTTGGCGCTTTGGATGACTTCCAGTCAATTCTCTGCTTTCTCCTTTCTCTCTTCTCTGAAATCTGTGATCTGTTGACGTGTGTCCTTCTCATATCGACGGTCACGATTTACTTCAGTCGTCCTGGCTTCGGGAGTTTGGCTTCACTACTCTCGATTTCCTCCAGAGTGCTCTTCTCCCGAAGTACACAGATCTTCGTCGCTTGTTCGCCTGGATCTAATGATCCAGATTTGTTCTCTCTCTTCTAGAAATTTGGGCGACTTTTGGTCAACAACCTCTCCTCGTCATTCTTCTGGAGTATCCAACTTCTGGGTCTCTAGATCTATCAACACGTTTTCGTTGCAACTCAACGATCACGATGAACTCTGACTCTTCGGGAGTACTTCTGCTCTGGAGTGTAGGAGCTGGTGACACCTATCCTTACCAATGAACGACTCAGATCTACTCCGACACTTCAAGCTTCAGGGATTTTTGAAGCACCTCAGATATACTGCCACGTGCCTTTCTGTGCCAATGAATAGGATCTACTCCGGTACTTCGAGGATTTTCTAGGCCCCTCAAATCCTTCGGAGTCCCGAAGTCCTGGACACCCGGAATTCCAGTCATTTCACCAACCACGTGGGTGAGATGGGACCGTACCAGGGGTTGATAGGTAGCTGGGTCAGGGGAGACACGTGTCGTCTCCTTGGATGACACATGTCACGTTTCAAATGGGCTATAGGGTATGTGATGCGCATGAATCTAGGTGGCATGTGGATTGTCAAACTTAAATCCACGTCACCATGGATGGTGTCACTGCGCCTTATCGCTCTAGTCTGATCATCTTTCAACAACCCTCATATCTCATGGTCAAGATCCCACCAATACCAATTTGTTCACAGATCGAAGGTTCACAGTGATTGTGAGACCCCAATGTGCTCGCTCTTTATCTGAGAGTTCACTCTTCGCAATCTGAAAAGTGGGTGCCCGACTCTGTTTAATCGTAGTCGTTGATCCTCCACCCCGACGAGACGAACAACGTTGTTTGATTGCGGGTTGTGAACTAGCACGTTCGTTAATTTTTCCTTCACGCTCTGCAATGATTTCCAACCATCGATTCTAATCGAACGACTGGTGTTTGATCCGTTAACTCCAGTGGATCTTTAAGTTGATCTGATGACTGAGATCGATTTTCCTCCCGATGAACGACTCACATTCATCTCCTCTGTCGGGTTCTTGATTCATTTACGACTCTTGTTACTTCGGGAGTTCGGGTAATTTTGACTATCGTGAAGTTTGACATCCCAGGGCTTTGAGCACCCGAACTCCGCAACCATCATGAGATAGATCCTTCCGAGCTTGGTGCAGGGTTCCTAGACCTAGGTCACATGGAACTTCTGATGAATGTCGAGCTATGAGATCTACTCTTAGACGGATTTTGGTTAAGGCCGTGGGCGTGAGTTTAAGGCCTCTCAGGCTACTGGTTTGAAGGAAATTCCTTCCTAACTCACAAAACTTTAAGTTCTAAAACAAGGCAGGGTAAAATCATGGGATTGTCGATACGGTAGTAGTGCCAAGAGGATTGCTCCAACTTCAGAGTTTTGAAGTAGCTCCTTGGGGAAAACACCTTCGAGGGTTAAACTGGAGCATACGGGGGAAAAAGAAGCATAAGTTCTCAAGGAAGCCAACATATACACATAACTTAATTAGTTCAATACATAAACCATGTATAGATGTGTAAATACATGAATGCAACCATTAATTCCCAATTCAATGCATAGAGTATGAAAACACTTATCATAACTAGATAATGTGAAGCGACTGTTGGAAGGGGTGCTCGTTTCCACCCAACCATAGGCTCAGTCACTCCTAACGGATTTACCACTAGCCACCCCCGAGCTAGACCATGATGCTTTGAGATTGACTCTCTTCTTCCGGCACAAAAATAGATAGGGATGAAGGTTACTCTCCTTCTCCTGCGATCATAACACACTCTTTTCACAAGTCTTCCTCGAACCCGAGATCTCAATCTCTCGTCTCTGCACTCTTTGTAGGCCTTCACCCTCCCCACCATGCCTTCCTTTCTTGCCTTTCTCAACAAGATTGTGTTTGGACCAAATTCCCAGTCCGTGGTTAGGTCTGGAAGACTTACAGATGGGTGGTTTGCCCCATCCCCTCATTAACTCTTGAGGAGGTATTCCCACCTACCAGCCTGACTGTAATTCATTCCTAGGTCAGAGGGTTGTTCTGATCATGAGCAATTAAATACAGCAAAGTATTGATCTGGTGGAGGTTAACGCAACCATTCCTAATCCCCTTCGCCATATCTTTCATAGAATTTGTGGTCTCTCTTAGCACATCCCCTTTCCAGCAGTCATGTAACACTTATCCATTTTCTATTAAAATAAAATAATTTACATTCATCAACCTTTTATACAAAGGTCTATCAAATCAAACATTCACACATATTGAGTTTTCCATAGTCTCTTGGCCAATATATTTATATTTACAAATTGGGGGAAACATGGTGTCACAATTCCCTCCCCGTTAAAGGAATATCGTCCTCGATGTTCTATCTGTCAACATGCTATGTATATACAAAAGTAAACAAAATTGGATATGCCTGTCTCATGGTATCCTCCATTTCCCAGGTAGCCTCATCTGGGCCAAAGTGTTTCCATTGCACCTTGACTTGTGAAATGGTTTGGTTCCTAAGTGAGGTTCCCTTCCTATCTAGAATGCATTGAGGTTCTAGCAAGAATTCTCCCTCTGGCTCCACCTGGATCATAGACTAGTCAATTATATGATTAGAATTATGTACATATTTCTTCAATAATGAAACAACGAAAACATTATGTCATGTTACTGTGGGAGGGAGTGCTAGCGTATAGGCTACGTGTCCCACTCTATCTAAGACTTCAAAGGTTCCACAATACCGAGGCGCCAGCTTGGGACAAGCTCCCATTCTCATGGAACTCTTCCTAGGCCTAACTCTGAGATAGACATGGTCTCCTGTCTTGAACTCTCTCCGAGTTCTATTTCTTTTGGCGTAGCTCTTCTGTCCATCCTGAGCAATTTTCATATTTGTTTTTATCTGAATCACCTATTGTTCTATTTCTTTCAGCATGTCCGGTCTGATTGTAATTCTATCCACTTGATTACTCCAGCTGATTGGAATCTTGCATTGTCTACCATAGAGGGCTTCAAAAGGGCTCATCTTTAGTGACTCTTGATAACCGTTGTTGTAGGAAAATTCTACCAATGACAAGTAGTCTTCCCACTTCTTAGGCTGATGCATTACATGCATCCTTAACATGTATTATAATATTTGGTTTACTCTTTCTATCTATCCATCAGTTTAGGGGAGATCGACTATGCTAAACAACAATTTAGTGTCAAAACCAACCATCAAGGATATCCAAAAGATTGAAGTGAATTTTGTGTCTCTTTCGGATACAATCTCTCTAGGCATGCCATGCAGTTTGAATATCTCCTTCATGAAGATGTTGGAAATATCTATTGCCTTGCAAGTCGACTTGAGAGGAACGAAGTGAGCGTACTTGCTCAATTTGTCCACCACTACCATGGTGGCATCATTCTGCTTAGCCAATTTTGGTAATCCGGTGATGAAATCCATGGAAATGGTTTCCCTTTTCCATTCTGGAATTGGTAGAGGATGTAACAATCCTATTGGGTGCCAATGTTCTACCTTAACTTGTTGGCATTCTAGGAACTTATCTAGATAGTTAGCTATGTCCTTTTCTAGTCCAGGCCAATAGAATTGTTTCCTAGTGGTCGTGATCATTTTTTGATATCCTGGTTGACCAGTATATGGTCTCTTGTGTAGTTCATCTATTATGAACCTCTTCAATTCGTCACAACTTGGAATATACAATTTGTTTTTGTAGGTCAGTAGGCCTTCATCGAGCATCTGATAGCCTTCATACTTTATCCCTATAAGCTCTTGCCTTAGGTATGAGGTCATGATCTTGAAGAATGCATATGTTTCTTGTGCACTCCTGACTCTTTCCCTGACATATGTTTCACAGGTGCTTACAGCTGCCAAGTGGATCATTTTCACACTTCTGCTAAGGGCATCAACCACCCTATTTTCCTTCCCTTTGATGTGTTTGATTTTGAAATCAAACTCACTAAGGAGATCCATCCACCTAGCTTGTCTAGCATTGAGTTTTGGTTGATCAAACATGTGCCTCAACCCATAGTGGTCTGTCATAAGTACAAATATCCTACCCAGAAGGTAATGCCTCCACATTTTTAAAGCATGCACTAAGCCATCCAACTCTAGATCATCGGTCACATAATTGATTTCATGCTCATTCAATTTCCTGGATTCGTAGCAAATTACACATCCTTCTTGCATAAGGACTCCTCTAATTCCTTCCTTGCAGGCATCTATACACACAAGGAAGTCATTATCAGGGTCTGCAATCTTCAGCACCGGTGCATGGGTCAAAAGGTATTTCAGTTCCTGAAATCTTTCTTCACATTGTGATGTCCAAATGAATTTAACCCCCTTTTTCTGGAGGGCAGTGATTGGAAAACCAATCTTGGAAAATCCTTTTATGAACATTATATAATATCTTGCTAAGCCCATAAAGGATCTGATATTAGATATATCCTTTGGGGTAGGCCATTCCATAATAGATCTGATCTTGTCAGGGTCTACTGCCACCCCTTCTTCAGAAATAACATGCCCCAAGTAATGTACTTTCTTCTGGAAAAAGTCACACTTGCTAAACTTAGCGTAGAGTTTATTCTCTCTTAGTACTTGACGTATAAGTCTAAGATGTTTTTCATGCTCCTCTCTGTTCTTGGAGTAGATTAGGATATCATCAATGAAAACCAATACAAATATGTCTAGGAATTTGTTGAGTACATTGTTCATCAAGCACATAAAAGTGGCGGTGGCATTGGTTAATCCAAATGGCACCACCACAAATTCATAGTGAACATACCTTGTCCTGAAGGACGTTTTATGGATGTCTTCATCCTTGATTCAGACTTGATGGTATCGAGACCTCAAGTCAATATTTGAGAAAACGGAAGCACCCCCTAATTGGTCAAACAAGTCATCGATTCTTGGTAAGGGGTACTTGTTCTTATGTTTTTCTTATTGAGTTGTCTATAATCTATGCACAGTTGGAGCATGCCATATTTCTTTTTCACAAACAAGGCTGGTGCTCCCCATGGAGACACACTAGGCCGGATGTATCCTTTGTCCATCATTTCCTTTAGTTGTAGCTTGACCTCAACTAGCTCAGGTGTACTCATCCAATAGGGTGTCAAAGACATTGGCACTACTCCTGGTGCAAGTTCTATCAAGAAGTCAATGTCTCTTCTCAAAGGTAGACACGGTACCTCTTCTGAAAACACGTCTCTATACTCTCTTAATATGGGGTGTTCCTCTAGGTTTGGTTTGTTATCCTCAACAGATTCTGACACTTGTATTGCATATAGAGTACATCCCTTTCTGCAATACTTTTTCATTTGAAGGGATGATAGTTGTCTCACTGAGACATGCTTCTGAATCCCTTGGAGGGTCATATTTCTCCCTTCTTCATTTACACATTCTAAAGTTTTATGGTAACAATCCAACTTAGTTTTAAAAGAAACCAACCATTCCATACCAATCAACAAGTCATAATATCCTAGGGGAAGTATGTTAAGGGTCGCTTGGGTGGGCAATCCATCCATGATGAATTGGCAAGTTGGTATGACCTCTACTACTTTTCTTTTGGTTCCAGTGGCTAGTTGTACCAACATGGCTTGACATGTCTAATTGGTTGTAGTTTACACTTATCAATAGTCTGAGGAGCCACATAAATCAAATTAGAACCAGGGTCAATTAAAATAGAAACTAGACGGTTGGTGATCATACCTTCCATCTCCACCATTGAAGCTTGGTGGTCGGCTTGTTTATTATCCAAAGCTGCATAAATCTGTGGCATCCTCCTAGCCACATCATTGACTGTGGTAGCTTCTTGCATGTTGTAGACTCTCCTACTATTTTGCTATCTGTGTGGGCAATCCCTCAACAAATTTTCTTCTCTGCAACCCCAACATTTCAAGGGTTCTCTCTTTGGGTTATCAGTCTTTTCTAGGGTTGATCCAAAAGGTTTATTTCCACTCTGGGAAGGGAAATTCTGCTGACACACATTTCAGGTAGGAAGGCTCATCCTTGAATCCTTCCTGTATTTATTAAATATTGAGGATTTAAACCCCTTCTTCTTGAATCCCAAACTACTCTTCTTCTTCTAGTCCTCGTGAGGTTTTGTCTGACGCTCAAACTGTTCATAACAATACCTTGCCTTCTGGATAATGTCTTCTAAGGTCTTTGGCTCGTCAAACTTAATCATGTTCTAGTAGGTCTGAGGTAACCCATTGATAAATTGTTTCACTTTTACCTTTTCATATTTTATGTAGGGTACATACCTCAACAGCTCAAGGAATTTATTGACATATTCCTCTATGATGAGTTGTCCCAGCTTGAGTTCATAGAACTCCTTAGTCTTCCCATCAAAGTATTTATCTGACAGATACTTCTTCTTGAAGTGTTTCTCAAATTGTTTCCATGATAAGTCCTCTTCATGGATTCCTTTCACATTCTTAAGATCTTCCCACCAAATGGAAGCCTTTCCATTCAAGTTGAAGATGGCTATTTGAGCCTTCAAGTTTTCAGAATAGTCATGGACTCTGAAGTACTTCTTTAAACCAAGCAGCCAAGCTTCTGCCTCTTCCCCTTTCTCAATCTCTCTATTGAAAGAGGGTGGTTTGGATTTCTTGAACTCTTCAAAGTCATGACTTTTGGAATGCTTTCTCTTCTTTCCTTTCTTCTGAGAATGTGAGCTAGTTTTGCTACTATAAGGTCCCTCAGAGTTGCCCGTTCCCTTTCCAGAGAACTCTCTCGATGAGCATCCCATGCCTCCAAATTAGGCCTTCCTCGAGGTACTTCTCCCTGTGTGGCCACTTATGGGACCACGTTTTCGTATTTCATGTGGACTTTGACTTCTCTTTGTATGTCATCGGTCCACATGACTGGTTGCAGGTCCATGCTACAACTGCCTCTATATATTAGATAAGATTTGTAGCAAGACTGCATTGATTTCTGTTTGTTTTTCTTGCTCCTTTATCAATCTCTCATTGTCAGCCTTGAAAATCTATAATTTGGCCATAAGGCTCCTTACAGTTTCAGCTAGATCTGGAGGGGTGTCCACTGCCCTCCTCTCGTCAGACTCTTCGCCTCTGTTGTGGGAACCATCCCCCACTTCATGGCGCGTCTCCATGCTTTATGTTTGTGGTTTCCTATGATTCATTGATTGCTAGAGTGCTGACAAAACACTTGTTGTTAGCTAACATTCTATTAGTTCATGAACAACACATAGTTCATTTTTCTTAAATACACACACACACAATAGAAAGTTTTCATTCTTTTCTTTAGTAATATTTTAACCAGAATCTTTAGGAAAGAGCTAAGGTAGGGCGTCACCCTTAAGATTTGCTTTAAACACGGTTTTTAAGCAACTCGTCCATGAGCCGAAGTAGGCCAAGTGTTGTAACCATGCTCTGATACCAATTTGTAACACACCCATGGTGGGTCGTCGAATTTTCGTTCTTCTTAAGAAATCAAACCTCCATTCGGGGTCTCTATCCGATTCTCCTCATACAGATCCTTCTAGCCACGGTCTCCATGCTCAGAACCAAGCTCAGAGATGGCAGATATACCTCTCCCAAGTTCTTAGATATCCCGTAACTTCTATCGTCCTTACTTCTATGAAAAAAATCCACTTTTCTGAGTATCCACAGAGTCCTCCAGGTGACCCTGGCCAAAAATCGTGGGCTTAAGCCTTCGTTCCCGCACACTTCAAAACTTTGGGCTTAGGGTTTTCTTGACACACCTGACTCCAAATCCACCGAACTTTGAACTCGCGAACACACACAGACCATATCTACGATCCACACTCCTCTCACAACCAACCACTGAGATTTACTTCGGGACTTCGTCGTTCGGGAGTTTTGAATGCTCCAAAGCCTTTTTCCTCCGAAGTGCTCAGTACCTAGAGTTACATAATGAGCGCCATGCATCCTTCTTGATCAACGATTGTGATCTACTTTGGGACTTCGGTGTTTAGGAGTTTCGAACGCTCCAAATCCTTTTTCTCTGAAGTGCTCCGTACCTGAAGTTATAGATCAAGCACCACGCGTCATTCCTCAATGGACAGTTCCGATCCGATGGACTTCAAAACTTCGGGACTTCACTCCTCATTTTCCCCCAAAGCTCTCTCTCTCTCTCCAAAGTGATGAAGATGACACCATGTGTCTATGCGATCAACGACTAAGGTCCAACTTCTTACCTTTTTGGCACTTCGGATGACTTCCATTCAATGCTCTGCATTCTCCATTCTCTCTTCTCTGAAGTCTGCGATTTGTTGACGCGTGTCCTTCTCATATCGACGGTCACGATTTATGTCCGTCGTTTGGGCTTCGGGATTTTTGGCTTCACTACTCTCGATTTCCTCCAGAGTGTTCTTCTCCCGGAGTACATGGATCTCTGTTGCGTGTCTGCCTAGATATAATGGTCTAGATTTGTTCTCTCTTCTTAAACTTCGGGCGATTTTTGGTCAACAACCTCTCCTCGCCATTCTGTTAGGATATTTAGACACTTAGGAGTTAGTTAAGATCTACTTGGTCTAATATGTCGTTAGGTAAAAGTGTGTTTCTTAGTGTGTTTCTTTAGTATGCATTAGTATGCATTTGTAGTTAGGAAATTCGACGGTCACGATATGTTCCCGACATAGAGTGATCCAACGGTTCATACTCTCCTTAATCTTAACGACCATTGATTCGTGGCTTAACACCCAATTGGTCTATGATCTCTATTTAAAGATCATGGAGGGTCATTTGTCGATGATCGATTGTGAGAAACTCTCTTGTAAAATCTCTCTGTAATCTTTTTCTTTTCATTAATAAACTGCTCCAAGTGGCCGCGTTGGCTGGGGTCGTGGATGTTTCCCCGTAGGGGTTTTACCACGTGAAAATAGCGGTGTGTTGATATTTGATCTGGTTATGTGAGTGGTTACTGAAGGTGTTTGTCCTCTGTTGGAATAACTGTGTTGTCGAACATGGTATCAGAGCCTGTTTGAAGACCCGCTCCTGTTGTAGATCGAGATCGTGAAGCCGAGTTGCCTCATCTCCATTTTCTGGAATTTTCATACATTTCTGGGCTGAGAGGACTGTTCCATTGCGTCCATAGCACTCGTTTCATTTAGGAACACTTTTCGTTTCACTCAAAAAGGTTTCATTTTTCCAAGATACGACCATTACAGTCAGATCCAGAGGTATAAAGCTTGAATACGCATTTTTTAAATTTCTGCAAAGTTTTATTTTGATTTTATTTTGGTTTGTATTTTTTATTTCCGGGTTGCTACTCTTTTAGATATGTGTATGCTCTTTGCCTCGCGCCCTGTGCGATCTTAGCAAATCAGAAACAGATAGGAAAAGGTGCATCTTCTAATTAAGCTAACCGAGATCTAACCCTTGTTGTCATCGAGAAGCGAAATTTTTTCCTTGTGTGAAAAGAGTTTTTTTAAACATGCTCTCCAAGGTCGTCTTCAACAACAACAACAACAATCCTCCTTATGAACATTACAATATGTTTTGCTAGAACATTTGGTTAAAACTTGCCTTATTAAGTAAGATGTCTTGAGTTCAAGTCTCTCTTTTGTTACATTTTTTGAAAAAATTCATGCTAAAAATTGTAAAGTGCATTTAACTTCAAGTATAAAAGTGAATCACTATAAGTAGTTTTATATTTTATTTTAGAGTTATTTATTTTGCATGCAACTTTTCTGTTATAAGGTAACTTCATTGTAAAAGTGATCCCCACTTCTCTTTATAAAAGTGGATCACTTCATAAAGTAGCTTACACTATCAC
>SNQJ01S0011924.1:241341-269612 GCA_010110895.2 Picea sitchensis
TCATTATCTAAACCAATAAAAGTAACACCCATGTAATCATGATCTCTTCTGATTATGAAACAAAATTACTTAAACTCTTATCCTCTTCCACTTATAAACATGTATCTAATAACCAAATCACCAATGTTGTTACCAAAGCGATTAAGTAATCCTCCCTAGATCCTGATAATAAAAGATGCCTTCTTCCATAATTTATGAACAATCCAAAATCCACAAAAAAGACAACCCTCTTAGACCCATTGTTAGTGCAATTGGTGCCCCTACCTATGCCTTAATAAGATTCTTATATGGCGAGCTTCTACCCTCTATATGCCAAACTCGTTCCTTTGTAAAATATTTCACTAACTGCTTTCATAACATCCATGATCTCTAGCTGGATGAATATAACTGCCTAGTCAATTTTGATGTTGTCTCCATGTTCATCAAAATCCCCATTCTTGAAGTCTTGACATTATTTATAATCTAGTTGACCTTGAAACCTTAAGTCTTATAAATATTTGGCTCACCTCTACCTTTTTTGGTTTCAAAGGTAAATTCTATGAATGAACTAAATACATTTTCATGGGATCTTCATTATCCCTTGTAGTGGCAAACATTTTCAGGGAACACTTTGAAACATTGGCTCTCAATAACTCTCCTGTCAGACTTAAATGTTGGCTTGGATTTGTTGACGACACCTTTGTTATTTGTTCCAATGGCCAATCTTCCCTAACTTATTTATAGACCATCTCAACAACTTTTTCCCCACATCCAATTTACAATGGAAATCCAACAAGATATTCTCTACCCTTCTTAGATGTCCTAGTCTGACTTGATGGCTCCCTTTCTCAGCATTTTTTTCACAAAAGGACTCATATTGTAAAATGCCTTCATGCCCAAACCCACCACCACTTTGTGCAAAAAATTATTGTCCTTAAAAATCCTATATCCATAGCCATTCAAATTCTTGCCTTCAAACACCTAAACAAAGAAATAATCCATCTTACCAAATCCCTCCAATCTAATAGCTATTCTATTTCTCATATAAATAAATAAAATTTACTCAATCCTCCATTCAAAAACCAAAACCAAGGACCCCCTTTCACCTTCTCAATCCTAAGCCCAAATTTCGCTCCATTATATTCACGACATTATAGATCAAATTTTCAAGATCTTATTCAAAAAGAATATCAAAACTTTCTTTAAACCTCACATGACTCTTAAACAATTATTTAGATATGTCAAAAATAAGCCTAACATGCTTGTTTATGGATTCATCCAAACTCATCTAAAATAACATATTGTTAACACCTTTCATAACCGTTATTTACTTTAACCACATCAAAATCTTATCATCAATTCCCCATTAGTCACGTGACATCATCAAAGAGGCCTTAGAAATTGAAAATCAACCCAACAACATCAATTGTGAAGATAACTATAAACTTAACCACTCTTAGTAATGTATCATCAACCACCTTCATCATTAATCAAGCTTCCTAACTTCTCCTTTCCCTTTTTATTTCTCTTTTTTCAAATTTATATTCTTGAATTATTATTATTATTTTTTTTTTTTTTTGTCTGGAGGAATCAACAACTAGTTGGGCACGTGCTCGCGTTACACGTGGCCGTGCCGTGTTATCCAACCGCTACCCCTATAACCTCCAGGTGTGCCCACGATGCCCCTTACGCGGCACACAAGGTAAGTCAAGGGGAATTGAACTCGAAACCTCATGGAACTTCATTTTCACGACACTTGCCAATTGAGCTGCCCCCCCGGGGGCATATTCTTGAATTATTACAATTAATCTTTTTAATTAAATTTTCTCTTATATTTCTATCTCACCTCTTCTTAATTATATTATTTTTTTGTATTTCTCCTTTTTACCAATAATTGTATTAATTTCAAACTTTTTTCTTTTTATAATTTTTTATTATATTTCATAATGCTTTTTCTTCTTAATCCAAATTTTAAAATATGTTGTAATTTTATATATTGATCACACTACCAATTTTCCTAACCTCTTAACTCAACAAAAATATGGTGATCTTGAAAAACTTCTCTTAATGCTTTTCAAGTACAGAAACAAAATTCTAAAGAATCACAAGTAATCACTTATCCTCTTAAGGTCCGATAGACCAATTAGGTCTTAGTGGACATTAATCATCATCATCATATTATATTATTCCATGTTTTATTTAATAGCAAAACCTAACCTTTTCCTTTTTAAATATTATTTTTTAATTTGACCTTCTAACTTTATCTTTATAATTTTACAGTATTTTATTCCTCGTTTAAATTAATAGCAAAACCTACCTTTTCCCTTTTTAAATATCTTTTTAATTTGAACTTCTATTTTTTAAATAATAATTCGTTTATTAATGTGATCAAATGCTCGTCTTTACAAATTTGACCAACTCTGCTCTTTAGTGTTTTATATTTATAAATTTGACTAATTCTCTTCTTAGATATTTACATTTTTTTATTATTTTGATCATTTTTTTTTATCACAAATAAAAAAACATATTTTTATTTTCTAGATATTTATTATATCAAAGGGATTATGTAGGGATTATGATGGCAAACAAATAATAATCTTTATTATGTTATTTTTTTTAGGGAATTACTAGGCATGCCCTCACGGGGCAGAAAGGCTAGCTGACTACTACTAGACATGCACTAAGCATGTCGTCACAGAGCACAAAGGTTAGTTGAGGGTTTTCAACAAATGACTTCATATAATATAGTGCCTTAAGAGTACACTCCCTTACCAACTCTTCTACACTTCTCTCATTTTGGTAGGATTTGATGTTTTTACATAGTGAGTTTGACAGGAATTTGAATGCCTTGCATAGTTTCATTGATCAAAATTTCAAAGATACAGTCCCTCCAGGCCCCCAAGGTTTTGAGGGTTTTTTAATGGACTTGGAACCTCACAAAATCCATAACCACCTCGAACTATACCTTCTCTCAATTTTTTGCTTAATTGAATTCCATTATTGATAAAAGATATAATGATTTTAACTTCATTTTTTATGTTTATTTGTGATTTTAATTTTTTTTTTTGGAGATTTTAAAACTAAAATACTTTTATCTTATAAAATTTAACTAAATTACTAAAAAAAAAAAAATTCACCAAACATTTTTTGAAAAAATAAAATACAAACTATAATGACTATACAAAATTTAACCCTAAAATTTCAAAAACTAATATAAATAAACAATAAAATAATTACTATCTTCAACATATTTTAACTGTCACAACATCACATCTCTTAAAAAGAAATACTTACATACATGTCTTGAATCTATCTTTATTGTGGTATATTCATCTTGAACATTACCTTTCTTATTTCAAGTTGGAGAGATTGTCCTCATAGACCATACTAAGCAAGTAAATCTAGATAGATTTAAATATGGAAATATGGATGAGATCCGTGTATAATAGAATATAGTAGTATTAAAAGTGGACAAAATCTCTATAATAGAAGACATTATTAAAAGTGAAGTAGATCCCTAGAAGACAATATCAACATGGATGAGATGACTATAATAGAAGACAATATTAAAAATGGAAGAAATCCTTATAATAAAAATGAAAAAATGAGTAAATTAATTAAGTGTAATTTGGATAATTGTGAGAAATGATTATTATCCTTTTCACACTTATTCAATTCCCATAATGACATGAATAAAACTCAAAATGAGTATTATCCTAATACCAACTCTCTAATTTTAACATAATTTGAAAATGTAAGACTCCCATATCCGAATACCAACCCTCTAATTTGTGCATGTAGTCGATTAATGTGGTACAAGCATATATGANAATACCTGTGTTTTTGAACACATTCTTCCAGAGTATCCAACTTCTGGGTCTCCATATCTGTCAATATGTGTCCGTTGCAACTCAACGGTCACGATGAACTCCGGCTCTTCGAGAGTACTTTTTCTCCGTAGTGCGAGAGCTGGTGACACCTGTCCTTACCAACAAACGACTCAGATCTACTCCGACCCTTTTGGCTTCGGGGATTTTCGAAGCACCTCACTTCATTTCCTTCGGAGTGGCTCTTCTCTGAAGTTAGCGATCTACTGCCACGTGCCTTCCCGTGCCAACGACTAGGATCTACTCTGACACTTCGACAATTAGGGGATTTTCGAGGCACCTCAAATCCTCTGGAGTCTCGAAGTCCCAGACTCCTGGAATTCCATTCATTTAACCAACCACGTGGGAGAGATGGGAACGTACTAGGGGCTGAAACATAGCTGGGTAAGGGGTGAGACATTCCCTTGTCTAGTATGACACGTGCCATGTTCCAAAGGGGATATAGGGTATGTGATGTGCATGAATCCAACTGGCACGTGGCTCGTCAAGATTAAATCCATGTCACCATGGATGGCGTCACTGCACCTCATCGCTCTCGTTTGAGCGTCTTTCAACATCCCTCAGATCTCACAGTCGAGATCCAACCAACACAAATTTGTTCACAGATCAACGGTTCACAGTGGTTGTGGGACCCCAATGTTCTCGCTCTTTATCGGAGATTTCACTCTCCGCAATCTGAAAAGTGCACGCCCGACTATGTTTAATCGTGTTCGTTGATCCTCACCCCGACAATACCAACAACGTTGGTTGATTGCAGGTCGTGAACTAGAACGTCCGTTAATTTCTCCTTCATGCTCCGCAATGATTCCCAACCATTGATTCTAATCGAACGATTGGTGTTTGATCCGTTAACTCCAGTGGATATTTAAGTCGATCTGAAAACTGAGATCGGTTTTCCTCTCGATGAACGACTCACATTCATCTCCTCTGTCAGATTCTTGATTCATTTACAGCTCTTGTTACTATGGGAGTTCAGGTAATTTTGATTATCATGAAGTTTGACATCCCAGGGATTTGAGCTCCCAAACTCGGCAACCATCATGAGCTAGCTCCTTTCGGGCTTGGCACAGGGTTCCTAGACCCAGGTCACATTGATCTTCTGATGACGCTCAGGCTATGAGCTCTACTCTTAGCCGAGTTTTGGTTAAGGTTGTGGGCACACGTTTAAGGCCTCTCAGGCTACTGGTTTGAAGGAAACACCTTCCTAACTCACATAACTTTAATAACTGAAACATGGCAGGGTAAACTTGTGGGATTACCAAGACGGTAGCAGTGCCAAGAGGCTTGCTCCAACTTCGGAGCTGTGAGGTATCTCCTTGGGGAAAACACCTTCGAGTGTTAAACTGGAGCATACGGGAAAGTCAGAAGCATAAGTTCTCATGGAATCCAACGTATACATATATCTTAACTAGCTCAATACAAAAACCATTTATAGATGTGTAAATACATGCATGCAACCATTAATTCCCAATTCAATGCATAGAATATGAAAACACTTATCAGAACCAAAGAACGTGAAGCGACTGCTGGAAGGGGTGCTCATTTCCACCCAACCATAGGCTCAGTCACTCCTAATGGGTTTACCACTAGCCACCCTCGAGCTAGACCACGATGCTTTGTGATTGAGTCTCTTCTTTTGACACAGAAATAGATAGGGATGAAGGTTACTCTCCTTCTCCTGACTCGGTCTCTATTTCCTGTGATCAGAGCACACTCTTTTCACAGTTTTTCCTCGAACCCAAGAGCTCATTCTCTCGTCTCTGCACTCTTTGTATGCCTTCCCTCTTCCCACCACACCTTCCTTTCGTGCCTTTCTCAACAAGATTGTGTGTGGTCCAAATTCCCAATCCGTGGTCGGGTCTGGAAGCCTTACAGATGGGAAGTCTGCCCTATCCCCTTATTAAATCTTGAGGAGGTATTCTCACCTACGAGCCTGACTGTAATTCATTCCTGGGTCAGAGGGTTGTTTTGATCCTCAGCAATTAAATCCAGAAAATTATTGGTCCGGTGTATGTTAACGCAACCATTCCTGGTCCCCTTCACCATCTCTTTCATAGCATTTGTGGTCTCTCTTAGCACATCCCATTTCCAACAGTCATGCAACACTTATCCATTTTCTATTAAAATAACATAATTTACATTCATCGACCTTTTATACAAAGGTCCATCAAATCAAACATTCAAACATATTGAGTTTTCCATAGTCTCTTGGCCAATATAGTTATTTTTACAAACTGGGGGAAACCGGGTGTTACACCGCCAATATTAAACCCCGTGACTTCATCATCTTGATCAAACATTCATTCCTTTGTGCATGTCATTTCGATCAAACATTCATTCTAGAGGGACCGAACCCTTTGGAAAAGAATTACTAGGAAAGTCTATAGCTTTAGTGTTTGTTTCCTCAATGAGTAAATTTATCCGTGTTTCTGAAAATTCACCCTTATTTTGGAGGAAAAGTAGGATCTAACTTTCATCATCAAAGACTTATGAATGCTCTAAATTGTCAAGGACCGAGGGCCTAAAGTTGACCTCCATTATGTGAGGTGAAATCCCTTCGCAAAGTTGTAAGGGAAGAAATGGCCAAGGCATATCTCATGTAATTCCTTTCTCTAGGAACGACTTCAATTGAAAAGTCATCAAAGTTTCTAATGGCATCCCAAACAACATTTCGATATTGTTTCAACCTTGGGTTCTTGGCAGCAAAATCCTTCTTGAGTTGAGAAACAATTAAATCCGAACCTCCCCTTACTTGTAAGCATTTGATATTCATATCAATGGAAAGATTCAGACCTAAGATGAGAGCCTCGTACTCAACAATGTTGTTGGTGCAATCGAATTCAAGCATGTATGAGAAAAGGGTAGCTTCTTTATCAGGTGATATCAAAACTACCCCAACACCTGATCCTGAACTCGAATGCCCCATCGAATTACAAGGTCGAACATCCATCCCTTATTTATTCTTTTTGGAAAATGGGATTGGGAAAAACAGGGGTGTTGCCAATTTCTTCATTCAAAATAAGGACTTGACGCGACAAATTATTTGGTTCTTCTACCAGTTCTGTGACAACAAACACACAATGTAGGAAAAAATGATCACCGTCCAAGGTTGGAATGGTGGCGTAAGAATTATATTCTAGAACACTTCCTCCCAATTTGTTGGCCCACTCATCTGACAACAACATTCCCCACATGTCAGGTACGTCAATAACTGCAACATCAATTCAAAAAGATATGTTTTGAAACTGCTCTAAACTCACTTCCAAATCCTTAATAATTCCATGAACAGGGATGGTTTTTGAGTTAATACTGCAGATATTCTTGTAAGGTTGCATGGTTTTCAATCCAAGTTATTTCATAATCCTCAATGTCATAACATTCGTTGAGGCTCTGGAGTCTAACATGCAATTGTGAAGATATAGGTCATTTATCAAAAAGGTGACCAGGAAAGGCGGGTGATCTCGAACTTTTTTGTCTCACTACCTTGTACGGAGAATTATCAGAAGATCTTTTTCTTTTTCCAAGTCTTTAAGATCATTGTCGTTTCTCATGAAATTGAAAGCAACTTTATCCTCCCTTGTATCGATTTCCAATAAAACTTCCCTGACATGGTGTAGCATCTGGTCTCTAGCTTCCTTGACGGCAACAATTTTTTCAAAGTTTAGCCTCTATTTCGTGATAGATAAAGCTCCTCTAGTGGGTAGCAACACCTCTCTCGGCACTGGATTTGGACTATTTTCTCCTTAATGAAATTTATCATACGATTAGCATCCTCGATGGCAACCCTTGTTTCCTCCATTTGTAAATATGTCTTTGTGATATGGTAGTTCTCAGAAAACGACACAGTTTTCATGAAGTCTACAACTTCATTTATTTTAGTGATTTCCTTAGGACCATTCATGTCTCGAGGATAAGAAGAGATGAGATGTTATTCGATTTAAAACTCTCTTTCTTGAGATTTAATCAAAGTAGAGGGCCAATTACCCCCCAACAAAAAACCGTATGGGTTGTTCATGGTCAACATATAGCAATGGTAAATAATATCATTAGAGGGTTAAACTCTTGAGGGAAACTTCTAACAAGGGAATTAAACTTGTCTTTAAATTCCTCAATGCTCTCATCTAGATTTCTTTTGAAATGATAAAGTCGATTATAGAGGGAAACATAATCTTCATTTTTTACAAATCTCTTTATGAAGAGGTCTTGAAAATTTTCCCAAGTGGTAATTTTTTTGGGAGGGATATTGTTGTACCATTCTTTGGCCTTCCCTGAGAGACATAAGGAGAATAGTTTCATACAAACATATTCATATTCGTCTTGGGAGGCATAGGAAGCAAAAAGTCCCAAAAAGGTATCCAAGTGATCTTGGGCCGATACAGTGTTTTCATCTGAAAAGGTGGGAAGCCATTCTCTAAAACCACTTGGAATTTTATGAGGGGATCCATGAAATTTTTTCACGTTCAAGGGTTTGTAAAATCCTTCCACCCAAGTGTTTGGAACCATTTTTGTTACAAGAGGGGGAGGCATGGGTGGTGGACTTGGATATTTCTTTCTTTGGGTACGAACCATGTGGAGTCACCAGTTGAACTTTATGAAAATGTCATCAAAAGTGAAAAGGGAACTTCCCTCGAATGGAGTCACCAGTAAAGCAAGAGGTACAAGCTTAGGGATAGACTTGCCAAATGTTGTTATGGGATCGAAAAGGATTCAAAATCCTACCTGACAATGATGCCAAATATGTTATCGCATGTCAATTTGTGGTTTGGGAAAAGCCCAACCCAAACAAAAAACGTGTGACACAACTGGGGACACCTATCATTATCACCTTAATATATATCCCCCTTTTTTTAGTGATGGACAAGTCCAAGAAAAGGGAGGCTTCTCGGGTGACCTCAAGGGGATAAAGGGGAACAAGCACAAGAGTTGGAAGAGGCCCCTATTTTGGTCACTTGAACAAGGTGGCTAGGGCTTCTTGAAGAGAGGTTTGGGGAAAGGAAGAGGATGGCTTGAAGAATGCCTGCAAGACACACGTTAGGACACAAAACCCAAATCCAGATATCGTAAAATAAGCCAATAACCACTAAGGACTTAGAAAGCTATGCTTGTTGTCCTAAAAATGCAACAGAAAATAGTTCTATAACAATAATGATAAAATTATAATAGTTGCGTGAAAACACCATCAAAAGTTGCAATAGATGATATGGAATGAAAATGAACAACTAGTAGATAAAGATCAAGCCTTTAAGCATGAGTTTTGATGGTTAGATTGGCTATTACACAAGTGTTATTAGCAAGAAGTGAATTGTAACAACAACAATCGTTAACCACGAAAATCAACAAATGAATGGCTCAAATTGAAGCTCTAGACAAACACTTTTATATTCAATAACTAAACAATGATTTCCACGGTTAAATTGTGAGAAAAGTAAGAGATAATAGTAAAAGTAGCAACCCTAATGGTTGTAGCTAACAATTTATAACAACAACAAGTTAATCTAAAAGTTTATCAACCATTCAATTACGAATCACTTGCTTTTATCATGAACTAAGATAGTAAGGGAGAGAGAGATTTCTACGAAACTTTGTCACTTTACTATATCAATGAAGACTAGTGCCTTTAACGGGTTATGGAGTCACTTGCTAGAAAGAGAGTTAAACCAAGTAGAAGAGTAGAAAGGAATTAGGGCTAAACCTTTATAGCACCCAAAATGTCTCCTTCTTCTAAATCAATTAGCTCACCAATCAAGACAAAACTAGGGTTTAGGGTTTATAGGGTTGTAAACCCTCTTACTCCCCAGAACTCAAACCCTAGCCAAAATTTGCTTCAAGGGTGTAGACACTCCTACTTCTTTAAGTAAACCATGAGTTCTCTTAGCTAGATGAAGAAAGTTTGTGAACTATGGAGGGTGTAAACACTCTTACTCCTCCTAAAAGTTTTCCAACAATTCATTGATTTAACCAAGCAAATTACCATATGATTGCATAAAATCCACTTACAAGGCAATAAATAGATGAAGAAAAACCTTACTCAACCAAGAAATATCCCACAAGACTTCACCATAATGCTCCAAGAAGATAGTGCACTATTAAAAATCACCAAGTAGCAAGTAGCACCACATTTTTTTTGCATAAGAAAGAGACATAGTGAATCTCGCAAGAGGGACGAAATTGTAGTCCAAAGAGTATTTTATGAGTGATGAGTTATGCCCAAGTGAAAAACGAATTACCTCTATTATAGAGGAAAAAACAAGTCATGTTTGTCCACATTTACAATTAAATCCATGATTTTAGGTCAAAACCAAATTCATAATGCCTAACTAACAAATCGATTGTTCTTTTTGCCCACACATGCTACAAAAAGTAAAATAAAGGCATGCAAGCCCATAAAACTCTTCTCCAAGGTGGCACGTGTCAAATAAATCCTCCAAAGACTTAGACGTCATGGTGTAAAGGTGCCACGTCATCCCCAAATTAAGCAAAAGAGTGGGGGTTCAAGCCCACAACACCACCAAGTGCACTAAATACACCTAACAACGTCCTAAATGTGTGATGTCATGCTTCAAAAGAGGGACATTTGGGCATAGGAGGGTGACATCATCTCTTCTTCATGCTTCTGGGCCACGTTCATGTGCTAGGGACATCATCCAAGGTGAAACACTCATCATCCTAGGCATCCAATGTGTGGGGCACAACATCCATCCAATGGGATTTCATGTCCCTATGAAGGTCCAAGTGGCTTAGTCCCTTCATGATTGACTTTCACCAAGCAAGGTCCTGCAAAGACAAGTAAATACACCCTCCAAGGGTCCACAATCATATGAATCATGCCAAGTAAGTGTTGATGATTTTGGTAGCGTCGAACAGGTACTTCCACGAGGGTCTGTGTCAACATGTGGGAGTTGTCATTATTACCTCTCAAAATCTTAGAAAATTCACTTTATGTAAGTGAATGTACTTTTGTAATAAAGTGAGTTTAATTTAATTAAATGCTAAAGTAATTGGCATTAGTAATTAAATTAAGTCCTAGTCGTTAGATCCAAAGTGAACGCGAGATTAGATCTCAGCCTTAGATCACTTTAGGAGATATAGGGTTTTGGACTTAGGGTAAACTCAAGGTTATAAAAGACAGCCTATGCGAGAGGAGGAGACACAATGATGGTACACAAAGAGTGAGCACTTAGGTGTGTAGGGGCAGGGGCCGAGGAAAGCGTGCAGGGGGCTGCAAGGGAGATAGCAACCAAGTGGGATAGACTATTTGTTGCAATATTTGTATTTCCTCACAAGGGCCATTATCCCAGAACAAGAGCCCTGATTTTATAGTAATAAAATCATCACAAATCTGGTTTTCCCGCAAGGGTTTTCCAGGGGTTATTTACCTAGAAATATCGTGTGCAATGTGATGTTTGGTTTATGTTTAATGCTTCTGTCGAATTTTAATGGTTAAGTAACGTAGCTGTGCTATTATTTGGTAAATGTGTTTTTCTCGGAATTAATGGTCAGGTGCTACGTTCAGGTTATTTAACATGGTATCATAGTCGAGTCTCTGATAGAAGCTAGATTTGCACAAAGACGGGGTTTAGTAGCATTTGAGAAAATTTTAATTTTTGCAGGTAAATCTGCAGCGGGAAATTTTAATGGTTTTAGAGTTGCGTGGTAAATTTAAAAAAAAAAAGGAGAATTGCGACAGTCATACAACACTGTACTTCGTACGAATTGGATGTTGTAGTGAGATCAGGTTGCTGCTAAGTGAATGCAGATTGGGCCGAGAAATTGCAGGTCATATGGACCTGCATGTTGAGGATCTACAATAGGGAATCGTGGATCAACCATTGAAGAAGACAATGATTGTGAGAAATTGCAGGGCTGCTATAAAGAGTTGTCCGTTCAACCGACGAGAGCTTTTCCCAGGCCGTAACCAAAGAGATCGTAGGAGGGTGCAGTTGAGTCGAGAGGCAACAAGGTGGTGATAGGAAAATGAGACAACATAGGAGGAGCCAACCACAAGTGAAAAATAACCACATGAGGGGCGCAAAGAGGAGGTGACGGCTGGGCTAGCAATCGCCAACCCACAACAACTGCCAACCCACAACAACCGCCACAAGCAGGCTTCCACAACATCCACCAACCCACAACAACCGCCGCAGGCAGGCCGCCACAACAACTGCCAACCCACAACAACCGCCACAAGCAGGCTTCCACAACAGCCACCAACCCACAACAACCGCCGCAGGGAGGCCGCCACAACAACCGCCAACAACAAATAGGAAAAGTGCGCTAGCCTACAGATATTGCATGGGCGCGTGTGAGCTAGGACAACCAACAATGTTGGTGGATGATGAAGGTAGTGTTGCGGGTTAGGGACAGTCAACCGCCAACATAGAGACAACTACCAACGAGGATGTGGAGCAACAACATAGATATGCATGCTACAAGGAGAGGATCGGGTGATGAAAGAAGTACGTGGGAAGTTGGGTGCCACCAACCGAAAACTAAGTGAAGAAAGAGGCGATTGCAGCTGCCGGAACATCCAGTCGCCAGCCTAGGCCACGCAGACTGCAGAGACACCTAGGAAGGTCGAGAAACCGAGGGTAGACCCAATAGAGGTTGGGCAGCAACCAAGAGGGCCAATTGTTTTTGGGAAGGCCTATAAAGTTGTCAGGCAGCGTCCATAAAGACTTGGGTAACGAAAGAAGTCACCGGCAGCCCTCGGCAACCTGGGCAATGACTGGACAATGAATCCGGGTAGTGGGAAGCGTGACTGGGCAATGAATCTAGGCAACCATGGTAGCGGATTTGGTAGCAAAGGCATAGCCACCTCTGTGTGGTGGCCTTCCTCGTTAAGAGGGAGTGTCAATGTTTTTGGTAGCATCAGACAGGTACTTCCACATGGGTATGTGTCAACACGTGGGAGTCATCATTATTACCTCTCAGAATCTTAGAAGATTCACTTTATGTAAGTGAATGTACTTTTGTAATAAAGTGTGTTTAATTGAATTAAATGCTAAAGTAATCCGCATTAGTAATTAAATTAAGTCCTAGTCGTTGGATACAAAGTGAACGCGAGATTAGATCTTAACCATAGATCGTTTTAGGAGATCTAGGGTTTTGGACTTAGGGTAAACTCAAGGCTATAAAAGATAGCCTATGTGAGAGGAGGAGAAACAGTGAGAGTACACAAAGAGTGAGCAAGCACTCAGGTGTGAAGGAGCATGGGCCGAGGAAAGGTTGCAGGGGGCAACAAGGGAGATATTAGCCAGGTGGGCTAGGTTATTTGCTGGAACATTTGTATTTCTTCAAAAGGGCCATTATCCAAGGACGAGAGCCCTAATTTTATATCAATAAAATCACCACAGATCTGGTTTCCCGCAAGGGTTTTTCCAGGGGTTATTTACTCAAAAATATCTTGTGCAATGTGACATTTGGTTTCTGTTTAATGCTTCCACTGAATTTTAATGGTTAAGTAACCTCGTTGTGTTATTATTCAGTAAATGTGTTTTTCTCATAATTAATGGTCGGGTGCCAGGTTCATGTTATTTAACAATAAGCCTCATTTAATAAAAAAAACCACATGAACAAGTGCATTAAGTCCCCCTTTTCAAACTAAACAAATGCTCAAATACCTTATAAACTTTGCCAAATTTAGGTATCGGAGGGGTGTCATGGTGCCTATTGGGTAGGTCAATCCCCAAGTCAAGGAATGTTTCCCAAGAAGACCCTCTCTAGACCATGTAGTGAGTATGAGGTGGATTGGGGGAAGTACTCTTGGGCATTGGGTTCTTGACATATCAAGGGCTCATATTGTCTCATTTATGAGTGCCTTTGTGGAGGGTGCATTGCATCATTTCGTTTGCAATGCAACATTTTTCCAAGCCCTTTATTTGCCTTTTTTATTTTTTATTTTTATGATCTGAACATTGAGTGATATGTGCAATGAAACAAAAGAGCACCACAATGCCACTTGAAGTTAGAACAGATTGAGTGCTATCTGGACTGAAATTAAAGAACATTGCAATGCATTCTCCCATCAAGCGGGATGCATTTTATTTATTTTCTTTTAAAAGTCATTTTTTTATGGAGAAGCGATCCATGGCTCTTGAGACTTTTAGGGCGAGCATCTAAAAGGGTGAATTATGACTTTTGATTTTTACAGTGCTAGCTGCAACACCTGTGGGCCTTTAGCCCCTTCTTCCCATGAAATGAGGTACAAGCCCTTCTTGGGGTCAATTAACCCAAAAACCCAAAAGATGAGGAAACATAGGGGAAGAAGTGTGGAAATTGGTAAGTATGAGTGGGAATGGTACGATGACCCTTCAAGGAGACCCCCAGTAGAAAACCTTTTCCTGAGGGTGGCCAACCTACTGGGATACCATGTCAAACACCAAGGTGAAATAAGACAAAAGATATAATTTCCAAGCAAATGTTCCATAATCAAGAAATGACTCTTTGCAACATGCTCAAATGCTTAAGATATTAAAGTGACACTTACCATGAGACTGGACTTGTTACCTCATGAAGCAAGACCTGTTATTTTCTGTGGACTAGGATGGTGTGGTGGATGTTGCTATGTTGTTGATGATGAGTGGTGATGTGTGGTGGAGAAGAGGGGATCTATTTGCTCAATGTGGGCTCTGTTGGTCAATCTTGCTCTCGACACTCCATGTTTTCTACCTACGGGCCTCGAGACATCATCTCCTTAGTTACCCCTAGGTTGGGCGAGGTAACACTAATGAAATTGTGTGAATGAAAAACATGAATACGTAAACCTCTACAACTGAAAGTGTGGATTCTGCAATATATTGAAAATATGAGCAACTGAGAGTGTGGATTTTGCAATATGTTGAATATATGAACATGTAAGAATGGGCGAAATTCAATTTTGTAAGCACTTATTGCAACAAAAGTAATTCATATTGTCTTATCAATAAAAACAACTAGGAAAATCATTCTTCCATCCAATATTAAAGTTGGCCCCGACCTAGGTTCAATCTAGTCGGTAAAAATATAATGGACTTTCCACTTTACTGGGGCACAAGTGGAGAGTGCGAAAAAAAAAGGAGGGGGAAAGAAAAGCTAAAGGAATGAAATAAGACAACCTTTTGTAATATATTCCACCATAAGTAGAACTTGGGAATAAGAATGGTAGGAGACCATGGAAGAATCATGAACAACGTTATAACATATGAGATCCACTTCCAAGCAGCCGAAATGAAATAACGAGACTCCCAAGCAATGCAAGAAGATATATTCTGGAAACAAGCGTCTAGAATAAAGTAGCTAAGGAGGGAGACAAAAAAACCAAAGGTTTTCCACCATTCCACTCAAGCTTGCAGGAAACATGATTCTAAGTCTTAACTATGTGGTAAGTGAACAGTTGGAAAACCGAACAAAGATTGAAGTGGAGCAAGCCCTGCTTAGTGAATGGGATGTTGATATATGTGGGGTAATAAATTCTATCGTCAAACGTATCCCTAAGTTTGTGCCTCACTCAAATGATCAAGGAACTAATGAAGTCAATCTCCATCTTTGAAGTTAAACATGAAGTGATGGACTGGATGGTTTCCCAATTTTGATTTCTATCAGCAATGTTGGGACATAGTGGGGCGGGAACTATCATCGGTTGTTGAAGAATCACATGAAATGAGAGGGTCCTTACAAGATTTCATTATTTGTCTCCCAAAGCAATGTGGTGACTTGGGGATATGGTCCTTGCGTGTGATGAACAGAGCTCCAACAACAAAAGTTATGTGGAGAACGTTGAAATCCAGAGAAGCTTTATGGGGCAAAATATGGTTGGCTACCCCAGGGATAGTTGAACAAGACTTATTCATGGTGGAAGATATTATTGTTGGCTCCTACATTTGGAACAATGCTAGGAAACATCTATATTTGGTGCAAAAACACAGCTTGTGGGAGATCGGGTGGGGAACCTCAACGTTGTTTTGGGAAGATTCTCAGCAGCAACTTCTCCTCTTCCATAGGAGGGAGGCAACTTTTTTGTCAATAAAAGGATCCGATGACAACCAAAATTGGATACAAGGAATGGAATTTTGGAAGCATGGGGAGGAACCAAGAACCTCATGGGATCGACTAATATGATGAGTAGCTCTCATAGGCACGGAGATAGTATTATCTATAAATTGGAGGATCAAACAATTAATCCTTTTGGGAATGGAATATTTAGCTAAATTTGGAATATTCTCCCTAGTTTCATCATATGGAGCACATGAAAAGAAAGAAATAATATAATATTCATAACAAAAAAATACTTCTATGACACAGAGATTTGGTAAAGAATAATAATTAATGTCACCAAATCAATCAAGGTCATTAGATGAAAGAGTAAGGATAAAGAAGTCATTAGTCAGTCAAGAAGGATCCTTAGAAAGTGGCAAGTGAACGTTAGCCTACTTTCCTATCGAAGCATCCCTAATCAACCCAATACTATCTCTCCTTGAGAGTGGAGTCATCCCCCCTCCATGGATGCATCAAACTAAACTTTGACGAAGCTTCTCTAGGCAACCCATGACTAATAGGGATTGACAGAATTTTTAAGGATGAGAGAGAAGATATAGTCTACACTTTTTATGGTTATGGGGGGACATGTATGAATAACTCAACATAGCTCTAGGTAGTAGAAAAGGGTCTCTAGTTGGAACAACTCAAAAGTTGGGATCATCTTGTTGTGGAAGGGGATTTGATGCTTATAATTGAAGTTTTGAAGAAACTTAGGGATGAAACTTAACTTGGGTAGGTAACTGAGAATTGGAATTTCTTACACCCTCTTGAGAACATTCCAGACATGTTTAAAAGTTCCCTGATTCCATCCCCATCACATGTCAGATGTGCAACTGATAACCCTATAGAAGACTTCGTTGGGCTTGGAGAAAGAGAATATGAGACCAATTTAGCTTCAAGCTAGGAAGATATGTCTTTATTGACATTAGGGGAGATCACTACCACCTTAATTGAGGGTGTTTGGATTCGATATGGAGATAGAGATACATAAGACATCCTGGATTAGGGGTGATATCATGCCGATAAATGCAGCATTAGAAACATGACAACAATCCCTGGTTGATGAGGTAGGAGAGAGGAAGTGCCTCTCCCTTACTCAAAATTGACACTAAAACGCATTTTCATTCAAGAGGCGATCGACAACCTAAGCAATTATCATGAAAATGTACGAGAGGAAGTGATAAACCAAAGTGGGTTTGGTGGGAACAGTTAAGAAGCAAGAGTCTTCTCTTTCTTGGGATGATGATCTCAATTCTTTGTTCGAAGAAGCATGTGGTCATCTCTTGTTTGACAGTGATGAATTATGGGACTGTTGGTGATGGGGAGAAGGTATGTGTGCTAATAAAGATCATGGAGCCAGAATATTGGCATCCCCTTGATGGGAAGGAGGAGGAGAGGAAGGACATGACTAAGAGGAGAATTCTAATAAATTCACTCCTAAGAGAGTGCAAGGGTGTTCAAGAAAGAGACCTCTTCTTGAATAGTGTTGTCATGATGATGGTTATAAAAGGTGCCCAAATCATCTTAAAGGCAAAGTTGTGACTCTCCCTTTTCCTTGTAGGACCATGATTTTTTTGGTAATAGTAGTGAGATTAGGTTAATTTCAAATTTCCATGGACACATTGTTGAGAAAATTTTGGAGATGGACGGTTGTGTTGGGGAATGGGTTAACATTGATGCTAAAGAGGATGAGAAGTACCTCTCCAAAAGCACCCATCTTCAACTGGCGACACACCAGAAGCAAAAAAACTCTATTTGTTGGGACCTCAAGTCTCTTCTAGACCATCAAGATTTCACATCCATAGCCTTGGAGAAGGCAAAAGATGGAGGCACATGTCAAAGAAACAAAAGAGCAAACTAAGAGGACATTCTCATCAAGCTTTAGAATATATAGTGGAAATTAAGGACAATCACAAGATGCACGTAATTTTGGAGGAGCTACAACCACGGAGAAGAGGAAGACAACTTAGAGGAGCCCAATGTTTTAAGTGACCTGGCATAACAATATGGGTTTCTATAGTGTTTTATTTTTTTAGTTTCATCTTGTGTTCCAAAAAGGATCTAAATACTTACCATATGGCTTTATTGATGCTTTAGGGAAGGGAATATTGCATTTGGGATTGGTTTGTGTTGGAACCTAAAATATGCACTAAGGAGCCAAAACGATAAATCCTCCATTTGAGGGCTAAAGAAGTGGAATTTTGGGGTCTCAAATGCTAAGGAGATAGGTTATTGGATATTGTTTTTCAGTTTGACAATCAATAGTTTTTTAATGGTGGTTCATTTCCAAAAATGGAGTTCATATGTGAAAGTTATGGCCTTGTCAAGGAACAATGAAAATATTCCTCACAAAGTTGAGTGTGAGAACACACCATAATTCGAATATGGGGAGTTAGTAATGTGTGAAAATCCATTGGAGAATTCTAGAAACATCATGGAGGTTCCAAGAGGGTTTTGAAACCCTAAACCTAACCCTTCTTCTATCTATAAAAAAAGTAGCAAAAGGAGGCATAAGGGTTCACTTTTGCATTGGCCGCTCATTTTTACATAGATAAGTAGAAGTGTGGAGGAGATATTAGCAACACCAAGAGACATAGACATACTGTAGAGGACCGTAGAAGACCATAGTGTCTCATAGCTTCATAGTAAGCTTAAACAACTTTGTAACATGTATTGTAATCTCCATAATATAAGAAGTCAAAAGGCACAATGCTTTATTTCTTGTTGGTTTTTCCATATCAAGTTTCTAGGGTAAATTTTGTGCCCAATGTATGTGTCTTTACTATTGTAGTTATGTTTAATGTCACAATAGTTAAAGACTCAAGTTGGTGCGTTTTATTTTCATGTTTAAAGCATTAAAACGACAAAAATGCAGTGACATAACACAATATCATTTCACTCTAGTCATTGTAGTTTGAAGATATATTTTGGCGAGCCAACCAATGGAATATCCGACACAATTTACAAGACACGTTGGTATGAGAGTGGGTTTATTTGGGTATTTGGTAGTTGAGGACAGTGTCAACTTAAGACATCCAAACTTGTGGGAAAGATTTACCCTATGGGTCTAAAGATTGGCACAAGAAGGGTTAATAAATAATGGCAATCCTTGACAATGGAAGATGAGCATTGGGAAGGACCAATTGATAAAGGTTAAAGAAAATTGATTGCAAGATTGGAAGCTCAAGTAGTGGATATTTCTAGGAGCATGGCCTTACTCATGGCCACTCTTGAAAAATATCAGCCCCTTTTTGAAGAAGCTTGAATCTCATGAGAAACCAAAGTATCATGATGATCTAAGGAAAGAGAAGGAAGAATTGAAGCTAAAAAAAAAGGAACCCCAATACCCAATCTTCTTAATGCATGTTTGAAGTGGAATTCAAGGTCAAGATCATGCTCTATGAAGGTGCGATAGATATTGTTAAATTGAAGCATTGGTTGCATTAATTAGAAGTCTATTTCAATGTGCATAACATACACGAGGTGCAAACAATATTTCTTTCTAGATTGAATCTATAAGGCCATGCACAACCTTGATGGGAGACCCACTAGTGACCAAGTGGGGGGTATTCAAGGACCTCCTCAAATCCCAATGTTACCCTATCGTGTATGAAGACGACCAAAGAATTCAGTGGCACTACTAGCCAAGGTAAGGACAATGTACAAGAGTTTAGAAAGCAAGACATATAGTTGGGGATAAATCCCAAGGACCTTGATGTCATTATAAAATACCTTGGTGGCCTTCATAGTCACATAAGGAGGCAAGTTATGTTATTCAAACCCCAAACCATTAATGAGGCCTATGTGCAAGCCTAAACGATTGAATTTGACAAGAAAAGGGGGCAGAAAAGTGGTTTAAAGTAGTCATACTAGTATGGAGCTTCCAATAAGGTCGAGAAGAAGAAGAGAAAAGTGGAAAATAAGAACGTTGTTTCCACTTCAAGCGTGTGCAAGGACCCCAATAACCATTGTGAGCATTACAACATTGATGGTCACACTAAAGGAAAACATTGGAAACTTTTTCTAGCATTGAATCCTAGAAATTACATGTAGGAGCAATCCAAGAAGAAAAATATTCTAGTGGAAGTAGGAAAGGAAATCAAAAGCAACTCATATGTGGATGAAACAATTGTTTGCACAACAATGTAGAGGGAAGTGAACCTGGGTATCCTCCACCACAAAGAGGAGAAGGAGATGACAAAGTTATTTCATATCAAGATTCAAATCAAGAAGAACGCAGTAGATGCTCTATTCGATTATGATTCAAAAGCAAACCTCATTGCAGAGGCCCTGGTAAGTAAGCTTGGTTTAGAAGAGTACAATCACCCTATTGATACCCTTTGGGTTGGGTAAATGGGTTGTAGAGTTAAAGGATACCAAGCAATGTAGGCTTAGATTTGATATTAGTGCAATTTTTATGATTGTTGAGTGAAAAGATACCAACTGGTGTAATCTTCGATTTGCTATTAGTGCAAATTTTATGATGAAACATAAGTTTATGTAGTGTTGCTTGATGTTTGTGATGTAGTGTTTGGTAGAACCTACGTGTATATGAGGGATGCTATCTTCATACCGCATAATCAAATATGGTAAATATTTAACATCAATGCACACAAGGGGAAGTCTAAGATCTCTTTAGTGAGTGTACACCAAGCAAAGAGATTGATCAACACAACCAGAGAATATGTACGTCTTTTCTTGAGATAAAACCAGATAGACATTGATTCAACAGATGTGAAGGCATGCACAACATGTAATGTACTTCAAGCTAGATTAGAAATTAGGATATGATCAAGTCCAAAACAAGGAAGAAGACACTTGGAGGACCGCCTTCAATATGAATCAACGTTGATATGAGTGGTTAGCAAAGCCTTTTAGTTTGAGTAATGTGTCAACGACTTTTATGCATTTAAAAAATGATTTGTTGTGTCCATTTTTATATTCATTAGTCATAGTTTATTGGGACGACATTTTGATCTTTAGTTCTATTTGGGAGGAGTGTTTTGAACATCTAAAAAGGTATTGGGGACACTAAGGAAACATCTCCTACTAGCGAACATAAAAAAAAATGTGAGTGTACTAATTAGTGCTTGGTGCCCACTCCTACTGATGTCACAAAAGGTAAAGAGTGTTATGGGAGCAATCCAATATTTAAGAAAGTCCATCGTATCATTTTTAGTTGTGGCAATGACACTTCATGTTGTAACAATGAGTGGTAAGAGTTAACAATGGGGTAAGACTTGACAAAAATACTTTAAGGAATTGAAGCAGAGGATTAGTCAAGCCCTAGTCCTAGCATTACCGAACTTGCATAAACCAATTGAGGTAGGTACTAATGCTATTGGATATATTAAGGGAATAGTGTTAATGCAAGGGGGGAGATCACTCTATTGTCATTCGATGTTATTCCATGGAGCAGTACTAAACTATGCCACATATGACGATGAACTCTATGCATTGGTTCAAACAATGGAGAAGCGGAAGCACTATCTAGTGGGTAAGGATACCATCATCCATGTTAATCACTAGCCTCTACAATACTTGCAAGCTAAAAGGAAGCTCCAACAAACAAAACATTATAAATGGATGGGATTTCTGCAATAATTTCATCTAGTGATTAAATATAAGAAGGGCACTACCAACAAATTGGTTGATTTGCTATGTCAACCACCAACACAAAAAATCATAGCTCTAGGAGCCATTATGCACATGAAGCCTTTCACCCATGAAGCATACAAAGAGGAGTATGCAAAAGATAAGGACTTCAGGGGGGTGTATCAACTACTACAAGGACAACAAGAACACACATATGTTGATTACCATTTCTAGGATGGATTACTCTACAAGATGAGGAAAGTAAGAGAGAGTAACACTGATAAGGGAGGCTCACACCTCCTACTAGGCATTTTGGTATCACGAAGAATGTAGCTAACTTGCATTTTACAAAGGTGTGTTTATTGGCCTAACACGAGGAAGAAGTAACTAGATTTATTAGAGGTTGTATTTTATGTTGTACCAACAAGCCTAGTCACAAGAAACAAAGACTATATAGTCCACTTCCAATCCCTACAAGGGAATGGGAAAGCAGATGTTTTAGGCTTGTCAAGAACAAGAAGAGGGTATGCCTACCTATATGTGGTAGTATAAACGACCAATGAGATGTGCGTTCTTATGGCTTGTAAAAGACCATTAAAAGACAAGCAACAACCTTTCAAAAGGGTTTGGGTGCATTTTGGGCTTCCAAGGAGCATCATTTATGATAGAGATACTAGATTTCTCGATGCATTTTGGACTTCAATGTGGGAAAATTGGATACAACACTGAAGAGATCCACTACATTCCACCTATAGAGTAATGGGTAGTGAATAAATCTTTGGTTCATCATAGTCCTTCATTTTTTGTTGGTTTCTCCATATTGGGTTTCCGAGGTAAGTTTTGTGTCCAATGTGTGTGTGTTCGTTATTGTAGTTTTGTTTAATGTCACAATAATCAAAGGATTTGGTTGATGTGTTTTATTTTCATGTTTAAAGCACTAAAAAGACAAAAACATACACACATAGTCGACCATCATTCACTGTAGTCATAGTTTGTAGGTCTGTTTTGGTGAGCTGACCATTAAAATACCCAAAGTGGTCTATAGATCATCTTGTTTTTTGTCGATTTATGATGGGAAGATTATCAGCCTGTTCGTTGAATACAACAAACTCCACTAGTTTGATATGGACGCTTTGAACAACCTAATTTAGATAATTGGAGGGTTCTTGTTACTCCAACCGTTACTATTTGGAGAAGGAATGATTTTTTGTTTTATAACTCTAACCTAGAACAATACTTGCCTTGCCTTTGTTATCTTTTGCTTTACTTTCATTTTTTGGTACCTTTTGTTCTACTGAAACAACATTGATTGTGAATCAAACGACACTTACCCTGCAAGCTTAGATCAAGCTTGCTGATAATTGTACCTTACTTGGCTTTTGCAACCTTATTGTATCTGTAATATAATCTCATTGTCTTATTTACCAAAAGAAAAAGCCCCCATCGTTGCTTCAAGGCATAAAAATGTGTAGTTCTCAAAAAAATATCAATAGTGGTTCAAATTTTGGAAGCAAACCTTGCAACTATTCCCATTAAGGAAAAATGAGGATCATTCTCAACTTCCTTCCAAAAGATGCCTTTAAACCCCACTAGAATACATGTTTGTTACTATGTTTTTAACTCATTAAGATTGTTGATCTAGAAATAATTTACATTGCAAGTTTTTATATGATGTTGGAAATTTTGTTCTACTGAAACAACATTGATTGTGAATCAAACGACACTTACCCTGCAAGCTTAGATCAAGCTTGCTGATAATTGTACCTTACTTGGCTTTTGCAACCTTATTGTATCTGTAATATAATCTCATTGTCTTATTTACCAAAAGAAAAAGCCCCCATCGTTGCTTCAAGGCATAAAAATGTGTAGTTCTCAAAAATATCAATAGTGGTTCAAATTTTGGAAGCAAACCTTGCAACTATTCCCATTAAGGAAAAATGAGGATCATTCTCAACTTCCTTCCAAAAGATGCCTTTAAACCCCACTAGAATACATGTTTGTTACTATGTTTTTAACTCATTAAGATTGTTGATCTAGAAATAATTTACATTGCAAGTTTTTATATGATGTTGGAAAATCAAGGATAACATCACTAGAATCTAAAACTAAAATTTTAAAAATGAGGGATCATTCTCAACTTCCTTCCAAAAGATGCCTTTAAACCCCACTAGAATACATGTTTGTTACTATGTTTTTAACTCATTAAGATTGTTGATCTAGAAATAATTTACATTGCAAGTTTTTATATGATGTTGGAAAATCAAGGATAACATCACTAGAATCTAAAAAACCAAAATTTTAAGATTAAATGAGGATCATTCTTGGTCTTTTTCCAAAATATGCCTTTAAACCCCACTAGAATACATGTTTTCTACTATGTTTTTGACTCTTTAAGATTGCTGATGTAGAAATAATTTACATTGCAAGTTTTTTATATGATATTGGAAAATTAAAAAAACATCTCTAGAATTTGGGCAGCCAAAAGTATGAGAAATTGGATATAAAATAACAAGCGAAGATATTATTTTCATTAGAAACACATCCACCTTCAAACTCAGCAACATAATGGAGATATATTGAAAATATAATAAACTTTGGTGACAATGTCCAAACTCGATCAATTTAGTATTAGTTTTTTTATATATTAATTATTACAAGGTTTATTCATTTATTAAGAATACTCTGCATAAGATATATTTTGAGTTGGCAAAGCTCAAGGCTCGAGCATAACTCCGTGCTTGGTAGGCACCCACATTCTCAGAGTGGCTTGGGAAGTCCACACCAGTGACATCTTTAATAGAAATAACCTCAGCTTGGAAAAAATGATGAAACAAGAATGGACTTAAGCTCAAAAGACTCTAAATGACCCACAATCTCAAAGCAAACCAGTTTCTCAACATATCCTTGTATGAATCAACATATCCTTGTATGAATGGATTTGTATATAAATTGCATGCTTCTAAATACCCAAGGTCCCAAAGCCTAAATGACAAACTTACAAGCAACAAATACAACTCAAATTGTATCTGCTCTGAGGAAAGACTGCAAGAATTTTCCACAACTCACTATAGCTAATAAAACATCACCCAAGGTCCAAAGTCTAAATGACAATCTTACAAGCATATAATACAACTCAAATTGTATCTGCTCTGAGGAGAGACTGCAAGAAAGCCTGCAAGAATTTTCCACGACTCTCTATAGCTAATAAAACATCAATGATACCCTGAGACTGAAAGCAAATCCAAAACATAATTTCACAAACATAAAAGACAAAATAAAGGAGTGATTTCCTATGCTACCGAGACGATATTGGGCTAAAGCACAAAAGCACAACTTCAGAAAATTCCTTACAGAATAAAAAAAAAGGAAAAACCTTTAATTCTGCACTTTGCTGCAAACACTGGAGATTCTAAGAAACTGCAAAATGTGGATTCACAACACTATGCATCCAACATATCACATATAATTTAATTTGCCATACGAATGAAACTGTGTGATTGCTAAACATGAATACAAAAACCTCTACAACTAGAAGTATGGATTCTGCAATATGTTGAATATATGAGATTGTAAGAACAGGCGAAACTCAAATTTGTAAGCATTTATTGCAACAGTAGTAATGCTCATACCCTTATCAACAGAACCAATCAATCTTAAGACAGTCCAAAACAGGAGTTCACAAATCTCCATTTTTTTTAAGTGCTTCTCGAAACATGCTGCGAGGGGTGACACCACAAACAGCAAACTTCCTTTGGCTTAGGTGCCAGGCCTGAGAAACATCTATTCTGGCAAAATCACCGGGAACTTTCACCGGATCTTGCACCTTTAAAACTCATGTCATACGGGTGGGGGAGACTACAGAGAGAAGGTAACCCTGGTGGGTGACACAACAATCCCTTGACCTCACTAGTGAACCAACACCGTTGTCACGCACGATTCTTCGTAATCAAATAGGAATGAATTGTTAACTTTGCCGCAGGCATGATGACTACGGAAATTAGAATGCAGAGTAGCAACCCACCGGAGCAAAACAAACAACTCACATTTGACAGTACTGGCTTTCAGCATTCAAGATTATAAGAAACTTTACCTCAGAAATGGATTGCCCATATCTGGCAAAAATAAAGATTGTAATATAGCCTAGAATGTGAATTTCTGATTCTCTATTACTAAAAACTATTTTGACCGTGCAGTTAAAAAGTCCACAACAAGACAACAGAATCCTCTGCAGAAAAGTAAACTATATGAATTTTAAATTCTTTGGGCAGAAATGAAAGACCGTAAAAAAGCTCAAAACATGAATTGGCAACCCTCGACTGCCAAAAAAAAATCCATGGACTGTGAAATTGTCAGAATTCTTAACAACACCAATTCAGAGGTCTCTACAGCCAAAAATATAATGGACTTTCCACTTTACTTTGGGCACTGTACAGTGCCAAAAACGGGGAAAGAAAAGCTGAGAATAGCAATCTTCTCATGCTGCTTAACTTCTAACTAAGCCTCGCTCATTCATCACCATTCAGAACCATCAGGAAAAGGTTTAAGAGCTTCTTTCTTTCCATGAACATAATACTCAACAACGGCCTTCATTCTAGGAAGCTTATCCGGATGATAATTGATATGAATAATGACCGGTTTATAGCTGGGCATTTTTGGCTCCTTTCTGAATTTTGTAAACAACACTTTGCTATTCAAAAAGAGATAATAATCCATTGCTCGCCTCGATGCATGAAGCCCTTCATAACCTGGACGAGAGGGGAAAAACAGCAACTCATTAAAGACTGCCTGATCCCAAGCATTCTCCTTGGAAAGTCGATCTACAACTCGATCCAAAAGCTCGATTGAAGGAATGGTAGGTCTAATGTAGAAAAACCCAGAATTAAAAACCCAAATCCTCATTGTGTGAGCATAACGAGACCAACCCATCGAAGGATCATCGGAGACATCATCGTACCCATATGCAGTCATATTTGAGTATCCATCTGTCATGGATTCAACATCACAGTCCCTGTAAAGAAAATTAAATGGGTTCTGCAGATAGACAATATCGACATCAGAGAGTAAAACACTGTATCCCAGCTGCAAAAACTCCCGCAGTAAATGGAATTTCAGGCCAGAAATTGCATGGTTGTCTCCTGTTTTTCCCACAGTTTTTGATATCGCATCAGCTGGATCTCTTCGGTACACCGGAACACCCCTTGATTTGCAGAACTCTGCAACGGAGTCATCCAGTGCAACAACAAGATAATTGGTAATCCCCGCTCGTTTGATGCTGTCAGACCATACTTCTAACATCTCCTTGACATTATAATTAGCTAGACCAACAATGAGCTCCTTCTTTACTGCAATTTTCTGAAGAAGCTCTGCAAGGTCGGGATTGATGGATTCATCAGGGAGAATAGTGGGATTCGTTCTCAAACTTTTCACATTTCCTATTGGCCCTGCTTTTACTTGGGTTTCCAGGGTCGAAGTTTGCTTCTGGGCATTGTGTTGGCCTTGTTCTGATAGGTGAACCTTCGAGCTAAGCTCTCTTACTTGTTTCCTCAAATTGGCATTGGTTTCTCTTACTGACTGTAATTCTGATTTCAGAAGCTTCACTCGTTCTGGAGATTCACACGATGACACCTTGAAAACATAAAGATAAGAAGGTTTGTTTGCACTGTTTTCCATCAAAACAGAACTTGTAAAATGACGAAGAGAAAAAGTATTTCTTGCATTATTTTTCATGAAAATCACATACATGAAACAATGATTTTTGAGGAATCAATTTCTTTTCAGATTAGAACCAGAGAAGAAATTCCAGCTTTTTTATTTTTGAAAAAAAAAAATCGGAGACCTGCCCGACTTAGAAGACGATTTTAACTTGAATCAAAATCAAGAGATGAATTTAATTAGATTTTTTTTAAAACATTTAAAAAATTTGCTTATGAAATTTCCTCACTCATATATATAGCCATGGAGTTGAGGAATGAAGAATACCTGTGATGAAGGATGGGAGACGGCATTAACATAATTTGGTCCTGATGAACGTAAGAAGCCGTGGGGATAAAGATAAGCCCATATAAACCCTAATAGGATTCCTATCCCCACTGCAACTGCTAGTCTTGAGCCACGAAAAGCCGATCCGGTCGTTCTGAACAAAGACCCATCTCTTCTTCCGCTCATTTTGCTCGAACAGCCCCTTCAATTGGATTTTGGGAAAACTATAAATCCTCAAGTGGGTTCCAAGCAGAACTGTGAATCGTGAAATGGGTGCCACTGAAAACTCAGAACAGAGATTTCAGAGAAAAAGTTAATAAAATCCTCAGATCTGCGCAAATGGGATCCGAGGTTCAGTCAAAGAGCTTCGTAGGGAGGCAGACATTCATGGCAATGGGTAGAAACGAGCAGGCAGGCATTTGCGTTGGGGATGGGTTGTTGAACCAGAACAACAAAGAAAAGCGAGTCCATCTTTTTCTCATCGATCAATATGGAAATTATGATGGGAAAGAATCCACGAACACTATTAAAGCGAAGGTAGGAGGGTGCTTCCCCTGACTCGTTCCACATGATCATGGTGATCACGAAGGCAAATTGTCTCTTATGTTGACCTTACTCAATATTCTTTAATATTTTTTTTTGACATTGATACAATTTCCCATGGTAGGGGTAATCATATATGCTTGTACCACATTAATCGACTACATGCACAAATTAGAGGGTTGGTATTCGGATATGGGAGTCTTACATTTTCAAATTATGTTAAAATTAGAGAGTTGGTATTAGGATAATACTCATTTTGAGTTTTATTCATGT
>SNQJ01S0011924.1:272889-290051 GCA_010110895.2 Picea sitchensis
AATCGCTTTGGTAACAACATTGGTGATTTGGTTATTAGATACATGTTTATAAGTGGAAGAGGATAAGAGTTTAAGTAATTTTGTTTCATAATCAGAAGAGATCATGATTACATGGGTGTTACTTTTATTGGTTTAGATAATGAGAACATTAGGGTTATCATTTAGAGGACAAAGGGAATTAAGTTAATCTTTGAAGATGTTAGATTTAGGAAGCTTAGTAGAATGCAAAAATTTGGGAGTAATATTTTCTAGTTTTGTTGGCTTCATGAATGGAGAGGTTGTGAGTAATTGATTCAATTGAATAAGAAATATTCTAAAGGAAGGAAGGTGACGAGGGGTAATGGCATAATTAAAACCATTTTGAAGAAGATGAAAATTCTTTGGTTCTAATTTGAGGGAGGATAGATTAATTATAATGGAATTAAGTGAGTTAAAGGTTTAAATATGAACGGGGGTTTGAATGGTAATGGAATTAAATGAATGGGAGAAGGGGGTGAAGCAAAAGAGATATTGGGATTTTAAATAGAGGTAAGGGGACGAAAATAAGGAAAGGTGAGTGATGGGTATGGAGGGTAAAGAAGGAGAAATCACATTGTTAGGAGGGGAGGAACATCGGTAGTGGGAAAATAGTTAAAAGGTGGGGGTTGTGAAGAAGAGAGGTAGTTGGGAGTTAAAGGATAGGAAAAACACAAAGAGGGTAACTTGAACACCTGAAGTGCAAGATGAAGGTATCTCTGATTGCATCAAATGGGAGAAATTTAAGATAGGGGACGTAGGATTGTGATAGGAGAGATATTTATGAGAAGAATAGCATCMTTGTTGGTTGAAAGAGGTGCAGGGTTGATAGGTTATGTTCCACTAGGATTGGAGATAYACAAAAAAAATTAGAGGAAGTTGATGGTAGTTGTGTGTAGGGGTTAAGGGGAGGAGATTAGATATGCTTGGGAACATAAATAGAGAACATAGACAACATACCAAATTTGATGAGAGGAAAGGATCCTAGCATGATAGAATAACTATCGAGAGAGGGATTAGTGCTATGAGAAGAAAACGAAGGATGAGTAGTTGACAATTTTGAATCAAGGGAAGAATGAGAAATAATGGTGAGAGGAATGGATGTAGAAGGGAGAGAATTGTTAACAATGGAACTAGATGTAATTCACGACGTAGAAGGGAGGGAATTGCTAACAATGGAACTAGATGTATGTGGGTTGGGTAGGAAGAGAATGGATAAACAAAATGAATACAGATACTAAAAGTTTTTTTTGTTCCATAGAAAAAAAGAACTTCTTATATTCATAGAATATACATGTTTCATTCTTACAAAACTGCCTTAAAAGGCTTCCATCTTGACTATTTCAAAAAGGATCACGAGACTACAGTCGCCTTTCCGTTCAAAGTGCTACCTTAACTTTCTATACTTTCATTGATTCACTGCATCATTTACAAGCCCTATTAAAAAGAGTTACAACCATAATTCCATTGCTTATGTTTCAGTGCCTTCAAAGTATTCATAATACCCGAAAGCCCCTCTTTGCAGTTGTAGAACTTCTTTTGAGAGTCCATTTACTTTAGATTGAGTTCTCTCAGAATATGTTGAAAAAACAGCTAGTCAAAAGATAGAAAAGAGAGTCTTGTATAGATACTAAAAGTTTGATTATATAAATAAATAAATTTATTCTTAGTTTATTGATATTATAGATGTGACACATCTACCTAGGTTGTAGATGTGTCTCTCCACTCTCGATGCAATAATTAAGACATGTCTTGTAACAATATACATAACATATAATTTATAATTAAAATAACATATCTTAAAACAATATACTTCGAGTTATTATTAGGATGAAATACAAAAGTTAATTTGCCTCCACTTTTGTAGTTAAATGTTTAGATATGGATTGTGTTAATGTTTAGAAACATTCCCAATGTTTAGAGTGAACACCACTCATCATGAGGGGATTCAATTGAAGTTGTTATAAGATAGAAAAGAGTAAACCCATAAATTGAATAAATAATATTATGAAGAAGATAGTCATTAAAAATCAATAATAAAGTATTTATATTAAGAAGATTATGGTATAAAATCCAAATAACAACATGGTTACATGGTTAATAATGTAAATGCATAAACATTGTTACATGGTTAATAATGTGAATGCTAGAGCTAAAAATAAGTAGTTAAATAAATAAATTAAGAAATGAACATTGTTACATAGTTAATAATGTGAATGCTAAAGATAAAAATAAGAGGTTAAATAAATAAATTAAGAAATGAAGTGGGAATGAATAAAAGACGAGTTAAAAGAAAAAATATGAGAGAAAATTCAAGATAAAAAAATTAGGAAAAATATTAATGAATAATAATAATAATTTATTATTATATAAAGAAATTTAGGTTAAATGAGTAACATAAAGTAAATAAGATTAGATAAGTAATACATTATATTAAAATGTTAATAGTTGAAGTGAAATAATAATAAATATAATGTAGTAATTAGAAAAGAGGAAGAAATAATTGTATTAAAAAATTAATGGTTAAAATGAAATAATAATAAATATAATATGATCCAGATTGTTTTCGGCATGAAATGAGAGCGGAGATATAATAAAGAAATGTACAGAGATATCTCGGATATCCAATAATATAACATAAATATATCAGAGATGCAACCATAAGCATAGAGATATAGTAATACACAATTTCTATTAATGAGTGAAATGTACAAAACTGCAAGAAATACAAAGTGAAAGACTCGCTAGAATGGTGGCAACTTAACTATGAGAAGAGATGTGACAACTACTCACATTCACAAGAAGATGGATTACAATGAGGCTCTAAAGGCCCTTTTTAACATAAAGAAAATCCAAAACCCTAACCCCGGAAGATGAAAAGCCAACAGTTTTGTGGACCCCGTTTTGGGTAGTTTGGTGTATCAACTTCCCAGGGGCGTAACTTTGGCATATGATCTTCGTTTTGGGTGCACAATAACTTGTTGGAAAGGTATCGCTGAGGAGATTCATTATGGGGGTTCAATCTGAGCCTTTATTGATTCTTGAGGTGCTCAATCTCAAAAAAAAACTTCATTTAGGCCCTCAAAATGGCCCTGAAAGTTTAGGAACCGAAAACCTGCTAAAAATAGTAAGTTGCCATAAGATTGTTTTATGCCAGTTGGAATAGGTGGGTGGCCACTGATATCCAATTGGATCAATCCTCCCTCCTTAGAAAGTAATGGTCTCCACTGCATTTAGTTCCCGGGGGAGAGGGGAAAGCGATTGGTGAATCTTAATCATGGTGAGTTGCTTGCTTTGCTGGAGACATTGCACTGCTTGGTTTATGGAAGGTTGTCACGAACTTGTTGTTGGCGGGGTTGAATCTATTCCACCAATCGCGCTACATGAGATGACTGTGTGTAAAAGGAATCTTTGTTGTTTGTTGCAATCTTGTCGACCTGCTTCTGTTGGATAGAAGGTGCTTGGACCAAGGCTGCAGTGGTTGTAGTGTCCTTTTGTTCACCTTTTGAACAGATTGTGAAGACGTTGAATTTTGTAGTATGAGATACTACCTTGCGACATTTTTTAGGTGGGACAATAGTCAGAACTACCTCTGGTATCTTGTAGAGATGACCCCCCAGAGTAACAATGACACTACGCGGTCGGGACTCATAAATAACATGGCGCTTCCACATATATGGTTTTCCCAAGAGAACATCACAAACATCTAGAGGGGAAACATCACATAATACCTCATCCTCGAAGGGATGGATGTCGTATGACAATCAACAATGTTGGCTGACACAAAGATCTCRTCCTTGGCRAAACCACCCAATATTGTATGGTTGCGGGTGTGGTGTTRTCGACAATCCCAATTGTTTGATGACCTCTTTGGAGATGAGGTTCTTCTGGCTTCYGCTATCAACAATAAAATGCAGCGAGGTCCCCTTAATCCACATATGTGAATGAAAAAGACGCTCCCCCTCTTCAAGATCTATTGGTTCTTCTAGTTGAATTGTTGYGGTCACGACAATAACAATGGGGTCTTTGTCGATGATCTGTCTTSTACAAGTATTTTCTGAATCAGATTCGGAATCAGGGTTYGGCTCMTTGTCTTTGATATCGGCCACCAATGACTGTTTTGAGCAACATTCATCGGTGTTGTGCCRAGGGATTTTKCGGAAATCRCACCATTTTCCAGTGTCCTTCTTYGTCTTTYYRTTACCCTTCTTTTCCTATGGCTTGGACTGGTTTTTTGAAGGATGGTTACTAGGGTCGTCTTTACCATACTTTGGTTGTTGCGGATTTGTAGCCCCGAACTCTTGTTTGTTCTAGTGCTTAAATTTCTACTTGATTTTAACAACATATCGATAAGCAACACCCAATGATGAGATGTCCAAAAAATCCATTTCAGTTTGGATGTATCTGTGTAGAGACCCATGGTATTTCAGAACCAAATGTCACTCGTAGTCTTTGATACCCAACTTGGTGCCCAAAGTATGGAAGGTATTGGTGAACTCTGACACTGCTTGGCCCCTCTCTTGCTGCAGTGTGCTTTATCTCATGTATTGGTCGTCATAGTTGCCAGCACGGTAATATTATTCTTTGACTGCATCCACAAAAAAATCCCAAGTGGGCTCTGTAAAGTTTTCAGACCCCAAACCGGTTTCAAGTCTCACTGAGACACATAGTTAAATGCCCAACCCACATTGAAAATTTACTACTGCAAATTAGTAAGCATGAAATTAAATGCTTAGAACTGAAACACAAGAAGTTTGCTACAACACTTTAACCAGAAATAAATCACAGACACGGAAAATTCAACACAGAGATTTGGTCTACAAATTCAGACCCTGGAAAAACCCACAAAGGGGAAAACTAGTGATAGAGGGGAGGATTTTATTATTCATAGAAATGAGAGATATTTACAACAGTCATCTTCAGTAATTAATGCACACACTTATCTCATTTTTCGTGCATAAACTCAGCATGGAAAATAGTGCCAAAACTGTTCCTCGATTTATGTGCCTAGAAATCTGTACAATACAGTCTCACTGTTGTTGTTGTACTTTGCCTCGATTTGTGTTCTTATAAACTGCCTTGGAATTTGTGCCACAATCTACTTGTGTGGTCTCTCTCCCAACTCGACTCTCTCAAGATATTGCTCTCTCAAACTCTAGGAATGAATGAATGAGGGCACCTTAGTCTCTAAGTATACTTGGTGGAGGAAACCGAAGAGTCGTGATTTTTCATTTTCCCTCACAAAATTCCAAAAGTCACATTTAATTTTATCTCTCATAAAATTAATTTCTAAAGACCTATTTTGTACACTTTCTCACCCTTAGGCGCCTAGGTGATGAGAAACACTTGTCCTTGGTACTTTTATTTAATTATTTTAACACTCCCTCTTACCGAGGAAAGTGTTCCTCACCACCTCAAGCTTATCTCTGAAAGGCACAAACTGTCCTTTCCCCAAAGCTTTTGTGAGGATGTTCGCCATCTTCTCATCGGTGGAAACATACTGTAGCTCAACTGCTCCTCTCTAAACAAGGTCTCGGATGAAGCAGTATCTAATCTCAATGTGTTTAGACCTGTCATGGAAAACTGGATTCTCATAGAGTTTAATGCAACTCTGATTGTCACGGTAGATCATAGTGGGTCTCATCTCCACACAAAATAATCCAACTAGCAACTTGTGAAGCCAAATGGCCTCACAACTAGCCTAACTGGCTGCCATGTACTCAGCCTCAGAAGAACTCAAAGCCACTGAATTTTGCTTCCGACTGAACCAAGACACCATTGTTGAGTCCAATCCAAAGCAACAACCTGAGGTACTCTTCCTGTCTCTGACACATCCTTCCCAATCTGAATCTGAATAGCCAATCAACCGAACTCCATCCCCTCTCTCATAGTTTAGGAAAAAATCTATCGTACCCTTAAGGTACTTAAGCACATGTTTTGTTGCAATCCAATGTACTCTCCGAGGCTCCACCATAAACTGACTAAGAGAGTTAACAGCAAAACAAAGGTTTGGTCTTGTGTTGACCAGATACATCAACGAACCAATCAACTAACAATAGAATGTGGGATCAACCCACTCTGTCTTAGAAGAATGTAGCTTCTTCCAGTTGGTTTTCATAGGTGTGGACATGGTTCTACAATCCTCCATCCATAATCTCCTCTGAATCTCATCCACATATATGCCTTGTCCCAGAAAGATATGTCCATCCTCCTGCCAAACCTCCAACCCCAAGAAGTAGTGCATCAACCCAATATCTTTCATCTTGAATTCTAAAGCAAGGCTCTCCTTGCAACCAGCGATGAGTCTCTTAGCCCCTATAATAAAGAGATCATCCACATATAGCACAAGATTGAGAGGATCAGTACAGGTTGGGATCCAAATTACTCTTCACGAAACCCATATGTTGCAAGTATGTGTTGATCCTAGAGTACCAAGCTCTAGGAGCTTGATTCAGCCCATTCAAGGCCTTCTTCAGTCTGCATACATGAGAATCACTCCCATGCACCTCAAATCCACGTGGTTTCTCAATATAAACCTCCTCCTCAATGATACCATTCAGAAATGTGGTCTTCACATCCATCTCTGTTGCAATGGAGATCATTGTCTTGATCGAGGTGTATCTAGCTACTAGAGAAAAGGTCTCATCATAATCAACTCCCTCTACCTGTGAGAAGTCCCGAGCCACAAACCGAGCCTTGTACTTCTCAATGCTGCCATAAACATCATACTTTATTTTGTACAACCACTTGGAAGTCACCACTGACTTCCCCTCAGGTCTAGGAACCACCTCCCAAACAATATTCTTCATGATGGAATTGTACTCTTCCATCATCACATCTCTCCAAACCTCCCGATCAATTTCCTTCTGAAAGGTGGAAGGCTCGGACTCTCTGATGTTGCTCACCATTGCAAGATAGCTGCAAAACTTCTCTGGAGGTTTACTCTCCCTCACAGCCTGCCTAGGATTCCCCACTGAACCACGTGCCTCCCTCAAAGTGTCCTGAAGCCACTTGGGATTCCTCCTCTGTGAAGTAGTGTCCCGTGGAGGGGACTCTCCCTGCTCAACCCCATCATCTGAAGACTGTGAACCTAAAGTAGAATCTGGAGAACTCAATCCTGAAACATGTGGACCAGTAACCTGTGATCCAGTCGTCACTTAAACTGGTGGACCTGAACTTTGTGTCACTAAAATCTGTTGTGGACTCATGTGATTATGAGGTGATGATTTCTCACCCCCTATTAGTCCCTCGTGACTTCCTAAAGGATCCATCCTCCTCAAATCTCACATCCCTTCTCAAAACTATCTTCCTTAAGGAAGAGATGTGTAACATCCCCAGCCATCAGCAGGCCTGGGAAATGCCACTACATAACTCTAACTTAGCTGCGATACCAAACTGTAGCATCCCCGGCCTTCCACAGAGACCGGGCAATGCCACTACTACAAAATATTCACATATAAATATAATATGCATCAAATCAAATTAACACATTTTAACATAGAGTTATTATTACCATTCATATTTAAATAGAATTATCAAAAATTTATACATGCAACATAACACATGATAACATTCCAGCATTATGCATAACATAAAATTAAGCAGATAAATTATACTTATCTTTGAACTGGAATAACACCACCAACTGCGTCCAGACCTTCCATGAACCTCTCAACCATAGACTGTGTTGCTCATCACTCTCAACAGTAGGTCACCCCCAAGTTGGGACTAAGCTCCACCGGGCAAGGGAATCCTAGGCTAGGCAAGGTCAATAGAAAGACACACAGTTTATGAGGATGGATTCTCTCCCAGGAGCCACTTATCCCACTACTCACATACTCTCATTCCCCACATGCCAGTCCCACCCCAAGAGTATACACCTTCACTGTCACACCGGACAATCCTTCGGTTGCTAAACCTCCCTTGCCTTGGGCTTCAGCAACAGGTCGGACCATAATTCTCTGAGCTCTGTGGCAGCTACAGGACCCCTTCCAGGAGTTCTCATTTCCTCTGCACACTCTCTCACCTAGAGAGAGTCGCTCACAGGTCTGACAACCTGCTTCTTCAACCACAACCACTTCTCTCACCTGGAGAGAGTGTTGTTGTACTGATCCCAAGCCAATTTTTTGCTTGGAATCGCTAACTAACCACTGACTTGATTATTAATTGTTGTGTATGCAGGTTGGCCATGAACATTTCGGCCTTAGGGTTTAATCAGTTATTCAACCACAAATTATACAAGCATTATTGCAATCATATGAAGATCATCAACATTACACAAGATAGGAACCACAAGCAGTAACTTAACTTTATTATAAGAAAGCAACACTTGATACAAATAGAGAAGCAGATCTGGAATAGCTTTAGGTGGCTTCAAGACAATAATAGAGATGCATACAAAAATTCTCCCGAAGATACAAGTCAAGCCTCCCAAAGGTTGCAATAGAAGATGAACACTCAAGCTGCAAACTAGGGTTTAAGCCTAACCCTCAAGTTGTTGGTTCAGCCTGTTGAAGACAATGTAGACCAAAGGTTTGGCCCTTCTGAAGATGAAGTCCCCCAAACGCTGCTAAACTCCTCCTAATGATAGATCAAGGCAATACTAACCACCTCCTGAAGTATGGAGCATCAACACTGAAGCTTCCTCCTCAAACTGCAGAAACCCTAAACTGGTATGACCCTCTTGAAACCCTGAATATGGCCAATAGTATGAACTAGCTGAATACTCTGAAACTCTTTAGGATGATAGATCGGGCAACCACGAACCCCTGAGAGAAGTTTCAAGGTCAGATCTGGCCTATGGCCTTCTAGATCTGAGAAATATTGAATCACCAACTCATCCTCTTTCTCCTGAAATCGTCCCAACCTATAGACAAATGGTAGGACATGATGATCCCTCAAAGAAGCCCTCAAACTGATGATCAAGGGCTTGCAAGCAAAACCCTAATGATAGAAACCTCCAAGACTTCCTCAATATGTTGGATCGAGCTCTTCCTCATCAAATGGTGCACCCCTACAAGAAAACCAAAGTTGGCACGACCCTGCTGGTCCAACTAGTGCAGCCCTGCTAGTCCTCCTGAATAGATGTTGGATGTAGAAAGGTGTGGGTGGAGTATTTCATCCCCGAGACCAAGCTTGGAACAAGGTGAGTGGAATCTTTCACCACTGAGTTGTTCACTAGCATTTGTAATATCAAAACCCTCAAAATTGTATGCTCAAAAGCATCAACAAGCAAATACCAAAATCCAGAATGAATGAGAGGTGCACCCTAGCCTTCTCTTTATACTTTTTCCTATTTCCTTGTTGAGTTAAGTTAACCCCTAGGGTTAAATCCTAACTCAACCTCCAGTGCTTCTATTCCTTCATTGAGTTATCTTTTTACCTCTTTTTACCTTTTCATTAAGTCAACTTAAGAATATAACATTAGTTTGGTCTACTTTTCCCCTCAGTGTGAGACTATGGCCTAGTGGGGACACCTAGACCACTAAGTCATCCCAAACCTCCTCAGCAAGAGGTGGGGGACATTACAGTCTCCCCTGCTAGAAATTGCTTGTATCCTCAAGCAATTCCAAACTTGTTTCACATACCACCTGTTCATTCTTCCATGTGGAATCCTCAATGGGTAGATCCTTCCATTTGATCAAGTACTCTTTGATGCTTCTCTTCTTGAGCCTCTTCTCCCGAACCTCCAGTATCTCTTCCAGAATCAAAACAAGTTGCCCCTCTTCATCCATGGGAGGCAGTACCTCAATGTGTGTGATGTGTTGGTCGATGGCCCTCTTCAGGCATGACACATGGAAGACATTGTGTATCCTGCTGCCCTGTGGAAGCTCCAGCTCATAGGCTACGACCCTTATCTTCCTACTGATCATGTAGGGTCCAAAGAAACGTGGTTATAGCTTCTCTGCTCCACTTCTTTTTATAGAAGCCTGCCTGTATGGTTGGAGCCTTAGAGTCGCCAAGCTCAAAAGTGCGCTCAATTCTATGCTTGTTTGCTTGGACCTTTTGTTAGTTCTGTGCTCTCTGTAGATGCTCCTTCATCTCTCTGAGGATGTCTTGGCTCTGTTGTACCCAATCCTGTACCATTGGTTCCCTGCTGTCCCCAAAAGCTATTTCCACAAAAGAGAGTGGGTCATAGCTGTATAAGGCCCTGAATGGTGTCATGCCTATGGATACGTGTTGTGTGGTGTTGTAGAAATACTCTCCTAAGTGCAACCATCTGACCCACGCTTTCTGCTGCCCTACCACATAATTCCTGAGATAACCTTCCACCCACTTGTTGACTATCTTAGTTTGTCCATTCCTCTGAGGGTGATAGCTGGTACTAGGGGTCAAGGAAGTACTAACTAATCTGAACAACTCCTGCCAAAATGTACTCATGAATCTGCTATCCCTGTCACTGACAATGGTCTTGGGTAGCTCGTGCAATTTGAAGATCTCCCTGAAAAACAGTTCGTCCACCTGTGTTGCACTGAAGTATGTGGCTATGGAGAATAAGTGTGCAAACTTCGTCAACTTGTCCACCACTACGAAAATGCAGTCTTTCCCCTGCGTCCTTGGCAACCCGGTGATGAAATCTGTGGATATGATTTCCCACTTGTGCTCTGGAATGGGTAAGGGTTGCAGTAGCCATGTTGGGTGAGTGTGCTCATCCTTGTTTGCCTGGCATGTAGTACACTCCTTAACATGCCTCATTACATCCTCCTTGAGGCCCTTCCATGAGAACCTCTCTCTCACCTTTCTGCATGTCTTACCAATCCCTTGGTGCCTTGCCATGGGTGAGTCATGCCATGCCTGTAACACCTTGGCCTTGAAAGCCGATCCAAGAACCAAAATGATTCAGCCCTTGTAATAGATGAGACCGTCAATGATTCTAAAGTTATCATCCTGCACTTTCCCATCCATTAGTTGACAAGAGAACTAATCATTTGCATACTCCATCACCAAGTGGTCCTTCCAATCCACAGATACATTTGTCATGGCATAAATGGATGGCCTCCTGGACAATGCATCAACCACCACGTTGTTCTTTCCTTTGACAAATTCAATGTCAAAGTCATAAGCATGTATTCTACTTACCCATTTCTGCTACCTTTCATTTAAGTCCTTCTACTCCAAGAGGTACTTAAGACTGTTATGATCTGATTTGACCACAAATCGTGCACCTACTAGGTATTGCCTGAATTTGGCTAGTGCATGCATGATAGCCAACATTTCTTTGTCATAAATGTTGTAGACTAGCTCGGGACCTCTGAGTTTTCGGCTCTCATAGGCAAGAGGGTGCCTATTCTTCATCAGTACGACCCCTATACCTTCTCCCGAGGCATCACACTCCAAGGTGAAAGGCAGGCCGAAATCTGGTAGAGCTAGGACTGGGCACGTGCTCATCACGTTTTTCATATCATCCATCATAAATTGAGCTTCTTCACTCCATTTGAAGGCTCCCTTCTTAGTCAAATTCGTCAAGGGTGCACACAGCTGAGAAAACCCTTTGACAAATTTCTTGTAGTAAGTGCACATGCCTAGAAATCCCCTTAATTCTGTGAGTGTCTTAGCAGTAGGCCACTCCATAATAGCTTTTATTTTCTCTTGATGTACGTGTACCCCCTTTTCTTTGATGACGTGTCCCAAGTAAAGAACTTCTGTCATTCCAAACTCACATTTGGACTCCTTAGCGTACAATGATTTTTCCTCCATGATAGATAGAATTTGGTCCACATGCCGAAGGTGTTCCTCCCACGTCTTGCTGTAAATGAGCAAGTCATCAAAAAATACTAACAAGTGCTTCCTCAACTATTTGTTGAACACATGGTTCATGCAAGATTGGAACGTAGTTGGGGCATTGGTTAACCCAAAGGTCATCACCAAGAAATCATAATGGCCATAATGACATCTGAAAGTAGTTTTTGAGATGTCCTCCTCCCTCATCTTGATTTGATGGTAGCCAGAATGTAGGTCATTTTTTGTGAATTAGATAGCTCCATGAAGTTCGTCTAGCAACTCATCAATCCTTGGTATAGGGTACCTATTTTTTATGGTATTTTTATTCAAAGATTGGAAGTCAATGCACATCCTCATAGTCCCATCTTTCTTCTTGACCAGCACTATTGAAGAAGCAAAAGGGCTAGAGCTCGGCCTGATGTGCCCCATGTCCAAAAGTTCTTTCATGGCTTTCTCTATCTCGTCTTTATACTTCTTTGGATGCCTGTATGGTGTGGTGATGATTGGTGCAGCTCCTGTCTCTATCTCAATGATATGCTCAAACCCCTTATCTGGTGGGACCCTTGGAGGAATCGGTCCAAACACTTTGTTGTGTTTGTCAATGATCTCTTGGATCTCTGGAGTGTAGTGAACCTTACATTGCTCATCCACACATGCTAAAATCCTACATTCATCTGCATACAAAATCTCCTCTCTCCTGAAGATGGCTTCCATCTCCCTCATGGGATTAAGTTGTAGATAAGTGTCCAGCTTTTGTACCCATGCATGTGTTGTCATCTTGGTCATACTATCAAAGTATGGGATTTCCATCTTCCCTGCTCTTCGTTCAAACTCATAATTGCTTCTGTGGTTTGTCCTGGGCTTGTTTCTGAACTTGAGTTGGCAGTACTGATCCAGGGACATCTGTCTCTGAATTATCATATCCAAACCATGGTATTCCCTAGTACACTGTGCGATATGCTCAACAAAGTCATCCACCTACTCCTGTTGTACCTGTTCATCCGTGAATGTAGGTAAGTATGGTCTAGGGTTAGCCCTGCTACCCATCTGTCTGTGGGACGTACACCCCCCCCCCATGGATTCCCTCGGATCTGGGAGCCTTCTCTGGATTATACCGAATTTCACCCTGGGATCCACCAGCCTCTTTGCTTCCATACGTCTCAGGGTCTTTCCCCTGGTGAGTCATTTGCATCAATAGCCGAGTGATCATCATCTGGTTCTCATCAATATTCCTCATATTCCTATCTACTTTCTTCAAAGTCTCAGTGATTTCGGCTTGTTCCCTCCAGTTTGTGTCCTGGATTTCCTCTAAGTGGTGGACCAGGTTGCTTTCTGTACCAACTAGGGTTTTATGGAATTTTTGGAATTCGGCTGCCAAGAAAGCCAAGCCCTGTGGCTAATGCTCATCTCCTGATCCCTCCATTTCGGCTTCTGTTTCACTAGATTGCTTCTTCCTTCTGCCCATAAAGATATCGTTGTACCTCTGCATGCACTAATCCTCACAGGTTTGGAGGATCGAAGCTCTGATACCACTGTAGTGATCCCAAGCCAATTTTTTGCTTGGAATCACTAACTAACCATTGACTTGATTATTAATTGTTGTGTATGCAGGTTGGCCATGAACATTTTGGCCTTAGGGTTTAATCAGTTATTCAGCCACAAATTATACAAGCATTATTGCAATCATATGAAGATCATCAACATTACACAAGATAGGAACCACAAGCAATAGTTGAAATTTATTATAAGAAAGCAAGCACCTGATACAAATAGAGAAGCAGATCTGGAATAGCTTCAGATGGCTTCAAGACAATAACAGAGCTGCATACAAAAATTCTCTCGAAGATACAAGTCAAGCCTCCCAAAGGCTGCAATAGAAGATGAACGCTCAAGCTACAAACTAGGGTTTAAGCCTAACCCTCAAGCTGCTAGTTCGACCTGCTGAAGACAATGTAGACCAAGGGTTCGACCCTCCTGAAGATGAAGTCCCCCAAACGGTGCTAAACTCCTCCCAATTATAGATCAAGGCAATAGTAACCACCTCCTAAAGTATGGAGCATCAACATTAAAGCTTCCTCCTCAAACTGCAGAAACCCTAAACTGTTACGACCCTCCTAAAACCTTGAATATGGCCAATAGTACGGCCTAGCTGAATATGGGCTATGAATACTCTGAAACTCTCTAGGATGATAGATCGGGCAACCCCGAACCCCTGAGAGAAGTTTCAAGGTCAGATCTGTCCTATGGCCTTCTAGATTTGAGAAACACTGAATCACCAACTCGTCCTCTTTCTCCTAAAATCGTCCCAACCTGTAGACAAATGGTAGGATCGAGCTCCAAGACTTCCTCAATATGTTCGAGCTCTTCCTCATCAAATGGTGTGACCCTGCAAGAAAACCAAAGATGGCACGACCCTGCTGGTCCAACTGGTACGGCCCGGCTAGTCCTCCTGAATAGATGTTGGATGTAGAATGGTGTGGGTGGAGTATTTCATCCTCGAGACCAAGCTTGGAACAAGGTGAGTGTAATCTTTCACCACTGAGTTCTTCACTAGGGTTTGTAATATCAAAACCCTTAAAATTGTATGCTCAAAAGCATCAACAAGCAAATACCAAAATCCAGAATGAATGAGAGGTGTGCCCTATCCTTCTCTTTATTCTTTTTCCTGTTTCCTTGTTGAGTTAAGTTAACCCCTAGGGTTAACTCCTAACTCAACCTCCAACGCTTCTATTCCTTCATTGAATTATCTTTTTAACTCTTTTTACCTTTTCATTAAGTCAACTTAAGAATATAACATTAGTTTGGTTGACTTTTACCCTTAGTGTGAGACTATGGCCTAGTGGGGACACCTAGACCACTAAGTCATCCCAAACCTCCTCAGCAAGAGGTGGGGGACATTACAGTTGCACACAGGCTTGACAAACTGCTTCTTCAACTATGTTTCAGCACAAGGAGGACAACTGTATGTTTCAGCAAGGAACAGAAGATGGCAGCAAGCCACACTCAGCCAAGGAACTGCATGGCCACAATAACCCATAGTTATAACACACACGACATAGAAATTTACGGAATGTTTAGGCTTCACATAAGACACGGCTCAGTCCACGGGTTTGCCACTAGTTTCAGGGTGCGTGACAAGGAATCAACGTAGAGGTCGATCATAGAGGAAACAGGATAGACGACGGATCAGAGCACGGGTTTTCCCACTGAGTTCAGGATGCGTGACCAGGAAACAATGTAGAGGTCGATCACAGAGGTTTCAGGTTCCAACTCCTGGATGGAAGAATGGACAGAACGAACCAACTTCCCATGAGGGTTTCCTTCGCTGTGCGCGGGTATGAAAATACAGACGTAGAGGCAAAACCGGTTCAGACGTCCCCCGATCCCAATGAACTTAGGTGGAGGATGACAGAATGGGAAGCGAACCCAACAACGTTGTCTTTCCTAGCTATAACTACATGCGCCCAGGTTGACACTTGTCTTTCTGCAGTTGCATGCACTCCACTTAGCATATGTTCCTTTTCCAGGAACTTAGGACAACACTCAACATGTCCACCTTAGCCTTCAAGAATTAATATTAAAATATTATTCCTTTAGAGGTAATCCCCTAGGCCCAAACACTTATCCCCCTCCCTTGCCCAGCCTTGTGGAAGCTTAGTCCCCCATCACTCTTTCTTCGTGATCGGTCTACACGCAACGATGTGTATAATTTTATTAATGATTTTTCATAATTACATATACAAAACAAACTCTCGGCCTTAGCATCCTAGGCTCTCTGGCCTAATCACCACATGAGCCTCCTAGCTTATTATAACTCGGCTCACTAGCCTATCAAATATGTTTACAATTCATAATTACAATTGGGGCTCTACCGGGGGATATTACAATCCCCTCCCCTTATTTTTGCATTGTCCTCAGTGCAACTTGTTTATACATATATAATTCAAAAATTCTTCAAAAGCTACAAGCTTTAGCTATTGGAAGCCCATTATCCACCTAGTGCTTTACTTTCAAGTACCAATTCTGGTATCCATACTGCAGCTGAAAGTCAATTGCTCTATTCCATAGAGTTTCTTCAGGAAAGCAGTCAGCTTATTGTTCCTTGTTACATGCTTCAATTAAACCTCATTGAAAGCACTGAATGGCTATAGATCCACGATGTTCCATCCATTGATAAACTCTCAGCAGTGCTATGACTCCACAGATGTAAACACTCTGCTTGCACACCTATTCATTCGGAAGCCACATTACAACATAGATGCAATATATATACAGGCAACTCTAATAACATTATAACCTGTATACGAATTATGAGATACATAGCAGACAATGAATAAAGAATTGATACTTATCTTTTGATTGAGAAGACTTCCATATAAACATGGTCTAGGCCAAGGTACCAAACCTCAACATCACTCCAACCATCCAAACCCCAACAACACTCCAACCATCGGTCTCTCATTCCCCACATGCCTGTCCCACCCCAGGAGTGCACACCTTCACTGTCACACAATCCATCGACTGCTACACCTCCCTTTCCTTGGGCTTCAACAACGGGTCGGACCAAAAGTCTCAGAGCACCATGGCTCAAGGATTTCCAACTCCCCTCAAAGGTCTCCAATCAACATCTTCCCGAGCTACTCTTTGTAGTCAACATTCTAACTTTTATCAACATCGTCTCATATGCATCACCCACATGCAGTTATCATGAGAAAACATAAAAGAATTCATTTAGGAACTCCAACTTAGTTCAAAAGGGAATTCAACTTTTTCCCCCAAAACATGAAATTCTATTTCATAATTCATCTTGGTTGTTGCCATATTATGAATGCAGCCATCCTTGTGATTTTCCACAGGCACCAAACTGCATACCATTTTCCTGCAAGACTTCATCTTGCATATTGCCAACAATTTGTCAGTATTTCCTATACATCATAATTCAATTGCAATATGTACAAAATCTTATGCAGTGGTCTTAGAATTTCCTGCACTTAGCAATTCAATCACAATTACCCAACAATTACTAAACTATAACGACTCATCATTCTATGCATATGCATGTTCATAGTAATATATGTAAGTTCATTACTTCTTTTTCTAAACAAGAAAAATTCCTGTAGTCAATGCTCATGTGACTACTTGACTTGCAACTTTCCTGTTGCAATGTCTAACACCTCCCTGAAATGTCCTCAACTTTATGAGTGAACAACATTTCAGTTGTTAGTAACAATTATTTCCATGCAATAATATATATGCATGTACTTACAAAACACATTCAACCATTGCATTTAGTATACAATTCTATCACTTACTATGCACGAATGCAATTCTCAATGCATTCTTATTCAGTGCACCCTGCATTGAATTACATAATGCTCTTTATCTCAGTCGTGTATCTCACCATCCATAAGTTGGAATTCTAACCA
>SNQJ01S0011924.1:314601-328612 GCA_010110895.2 Picea sitchensis
AAATTAACACATTTTAACATAGAGTTATTGTTACCATTCAGATTTAAATAGAATTAACAACAATTCATACATGCAATGGAACACATGATAACATTCCAGCATTATGCATAACATAAAATTAAGCAGATAAATTATACTTATCTTTCAACTGGAATAACACCACCAACTGCGTGCAGACCTTCCACGAACCTCCCATCCATAGACCGCATTGTCATCACTCTCAGTAGTAGGTCACCCCTGAGCTGGGACTAAGCTCCACCGGGCAAGGGAATCCTAGGCTAGGCAAGGTCAACAAGAAGACACACAGTTTATGAGGATGGATTCTCTCCCATGAGCCACTTATGCCCACTGCTCACAGACTATCATTCCCCACATGCATGTCCCACCCCAGGAGCATACACCTTCACTGTCACATCGGACAGTCCTTCGGTTGCTAAACCTCCCTTGCCTTGGGCTTCAGCAACAACCTGGAGCGGAATTCTCCGAGCTCTGTGGCAGCTACAAGACCCCTTCCAAGAGTTCTCATTTCCTCCATGCACTCTCTCACTTAGAGAGAGTCGCTCATAGGCCTGGCAACCTTCTTCTTCAACCACAACCACCTCTCTCACCTGGAGAGAGTGTTGCACACAGGCCTGAAAACCTGCTTCTTCAACTTCATTCCAGCACAAGGAGGATAACTGCAAGGCTTAGCAAGGAACAGACGACGACAGCAAGCCACACTCAACCAAGGAATTGTATGGCCACAACAACCCACAGTTATAACACACACAACATAGACATTTACGAAATGTTCAGGCTTCACAGATGAAGCGGCTCAGTCCACGGTTTTTCCACTGGTTTCAGGGTGCGTGACAAGGAATCAACGCAGAAGTCAATCATAGAGAAAACAGAATAGACGGTGGATCAGACCACGAGTTTTCCCATTGAGTTCAGGATGCGTGACTGGGAAACAATGTAGAGGTCGATCACAAAGGTTTCAGTTTTTGACTCTCGGATGGAAGATTGGACAAAACGAACCACCTTGTCGTGAGGGTTTCCTTCGATGTGCACGGGTATGAAAATGCAGACGCAGAGGCAAAACCGGTTCAGATGTCCCTAGATCCCAGCGAACTCAGGTGGAGGATGACAGAATGGGAAGAAAACCTAACAGCGTTGGCTTTCCCAACTATAATTGCATTCACCCAGGTTGACACCTATCTTCCTCCAGTCACATGCACTCCACTTAGCATACGTTCCTTTTCCAGGAACTTAGGACAACACTCAACATGTCCACCTTAGAAGTCATCAATGAAAGAGACATAATACAAGAATCCAATCAAGGATGCAGAAGACATAGGACCACACACATCAGTATAAATCAGATCAAGGATACCCGTTGCTCTACTATCACTGCTTGGAAAAACAGTCTTGGTGTACTTCCCAAGAGCACACCCCTTGCACACCTTCTGGTGGCTCTAGAATGAACTCTGGCACTCCAGACACAATCTCTCTCAAGATCCTCAGTTCCCCATGATGCAAGTGGGACATCCTCCTATGTCATAACTCACAAAGGTCACTAGTGTTGGTGCCATGAAACAATGCTCTCGAAGGTTGAAACATGAGCTTGTACAACTTCTCATGGCGAATACCAATCACTTTGTCTGAAGTGACTATAGATCCCTTACGATACAAGAGCACATGTCCATCACTGAACAATACATCGTGCCCCCTATCCTCAATAGTGGAAACTAACACCAAGTTCTTCTTCAGTCCCAAAACATATAAGACATATCTCAAAAACATGGGAGGTAGAGAATCCCTCTGAAATGATACAGTCCCACACCCAATTGCTTTGACCACTGAGTCATCTCCAAGTACCACCTCCTGATCTCCAATCACTACAAACTCAGTAAAGTACCCATGAACTCATGACATATGGCGGGAGGCACCATTGTCAATGTACCAAATACAAGTGGAAGATGTTCTAGATGAGAGGCAAGTTGTCAAAGAATACTCCTTCTCAAACATGTGAGTAAACTCCTCCACCTCAGTTGAAGCTGCAACCTATTTCTTCTTCATGTTAGGGCATTGTCCAACATATTGCCCAAACTGATGGCAATCAAAGCACTTGACTTTGCTCATGTATTTCTTCCCTTCACCTTTCTGCTTGCTCCCTCCCTTGGAACCCTTCTTGGACTTGCTCTTGCCTTTAGCTGTAAGAGCCACATTCTCCTCCTCATTACCAGTGGATGAACTATCAAGCACATATCCTCTCCGAGTTTTCTCCTGAATGAAGTCATCCAAAAGACAATCCCACTTGGGAAGATTCTCCCTTGCCATAATGCCCTCAACAAAGACAGTACATTGTTTGGTCACCCCATTCAAAGCAGTCCTCACAAGTTCACTGTCAGCAACAACCTCCCCAACAACTACAAGCTCATCCCTTACTTGAGTAATTTTAGTAATGTATGTGGTGACATTTTCAGCTGTGGTCATCTTGATGCCCTTCAGTTTCTCCCTCAACACCATCTTCCTATTTTCATTGGAACTCTGGTAAAGCTTGGTTAAGGAGTCCCACGTCCGTAGGCATTGGATTTCTTGGTCACATGTGGAATCACATGGTCCTTGATGGAATCAAGGATAATTCTTTTGGCCTTGATATTCTTCTTGGTGTAGGCTGTCAAAAGAGTATCATATGTAGGCATAGTCACAAGACTCGTTTGTGTGTTCTCCACAATATCCCACAACTCATTTTCCTACAGTATCAGTTTGATTCTCTCCTTCCATGGGCTTAAATTAATAGCCCCATCCAATCTTTCCTCAACCCTCAAACTGGTGGCCATGACCCTCTCAACTGAAATTCAAGTCTAACAAAAATCTACCAGGTGAAGTACCTCCTCTTCTCAGAAAAATCGGTGACTTTAATGGTTGAAATATTTATGTTCTTCTTCTCTAACCAGCTCTGATACCATGTAAAGTTTTCAGACCCCAACCCGGTTTCAAGTCTCATTGAGACACATAGTTAAATGCCCAACCCACATTGCACATTTACTGCTGCAAATTAGTAAGCATGAAATCAAATGCTTAGAACTGAAACACAAGAAGCCTACTACAACATTTTAACCATAAATAAATCACACACAAAAAAAATTTAACACAGAGATTTGGTCTACAAATTCAGACCCTGAAAAAACCCACAAAGGGGAAAACCAGTGAGAGATGGGAGGCATGAGGAGATGTTCTGTCAGATCAAGGTCAAATTTCAAGAAGTGCAGCAGGCACTACAGTCCAGCCGCACAGTATCCATTGCACCCCTGACGGCAGGAACACTTGAAAAGGGAGATGAGCCAGCTCAACTCCATTGGATTGCTGATATGGTCGAAGCTCACCTTCGACGAACACATGAGGAAAGAACACAAGCCGCCCAGGATTTGGCACAAGCACAGGGAGCTCTGTTAGAATATCGCAGTAATGCAGAACGAGAGAAGCTTGTTATGCAAAAGTTTGATGAAGAGAAAGCAGAGCTATAACAAAGCAAGGAAAAGTTGCTCATTGAGAAACTTGAAGTTAAGGAAAGGGTCAACAAAGCACTTCACTCTATGACAATCGTTGAAGTCTAGACCGAGGATCAAGTTCCATAGCAGGTGGCACAATTGGAAGAGGTAATCCAGAAGCTACAACAGTGCATCGCAGATCTAGAACTCTGCATTGTACCCGAAACCCCTCAAGAGATAAGAGACCAGCGAGAAACAACTGCTCACAACACAGTTGGCAAATTAAAAGCTCTTGCCTTGGAGTGCAAGAAGCTAAGTAATCAGAGCGCCCAGACATATGAAAACCTTACAGAGAATCCATAATTGCAGACGTTGGAGTCACAGCTCCAAGAAGCAAAAAAACATACAGATACGCTACAGGTACAACTAAAGGCCCTATCAGTTGTAGACAAGATGAAGAGATCGCATCAACAACACACAACTCAACAACAGGTTCATATGCTTCAAATTAAAGTGATGGAAGTCACTAAATGACTTCAACCTGTGCAAGATCAGGCATGCCTACTATTTACAGAGATCGAGAGCCAAGGAGTAGAGCTTGAATAGGTCGTCCTCTCAGCAGAGCAACACTTGGAAGGACCGGTGAAAAACGCACTGATCCAGGAGTTCACCGAGCAAGAGGCTACAGAAAAGCAGCTCGAGCCAAGCTCGAGGCATTCAAGGCAGACTTGGTCAGATCGGAGTGACTTGGGACGAGTCATAGGTGAGTGTTGGGGGCTTGTTGGCCCTTGACCAAGTTTTGGAAGTTTCTTGGTCATGTTGACCTATTTTGGGACTTCGACAACCTATTGAAGGAGGATCGCAATACGAAGAAGAGATCACGGGATCTCGGCCCCCTTTTGGGCCTCTTTTTGGGTTTTTGGGATAATGTAACGGGAAAGGGATGTCGGCCCGTGGGTTTACCCATTCTAAGGCCCACTTTTGTAATATATAAATAAGTAGCTAAGAAATGTAAGAAGGGTCGATGAGCTAAGTGCTAGAGTAATGAATGAGCTAAGTGCTAGACCCAAGTGATGTGAATGTATGCTAAGTGCAAGTAGGTTTTTGGATGCTTTGTGCATGATTGTAAGAGGCTTGCATGACCGAGTGTAGGTGGTTGTGATAGATTGTGAAAGGCTCAGTGCTGCAGCGCAAGGAAGAAGGATCTAGCGGGTTGCGCAAATCTTCTTTCCTGTGTGGAGTAAGGATTGTTGAGTCTCTGTGTTGTAACTAGTTGATTGAAATAATAAAGAAGAAGAGTTGGTGGACCTAGCCCCGGGGTGGGGGTGAGCCACGTAAACCATGTGTCATCTTACTTTGTGCCTTATCTTTGTATGTTCATATGTTATATGTTGAGTGCTTGATAGATAGCTCTGATGATGCTTAGTGATAATGATGCGTGGATTGTTAGATCTGATCTATATGTATGTGCTAAGTGCTTGAGCTGTTAGATTTGGATAATATGTTGATGCTAAGTTCTTAAATATGGTAAGATCTTTGTGAAGGATACGAAGCTCTGTTTTACCAGTGAAGTAGATAATGATTGCATGTTAAAGAACTAAAGGTGTTGAACGCTTTATTAAGTAGTATAATCACATATTTGTGTCCCAGCTAAGGTTGCAGACACTTGAGTCATGCAACCACCCCTGCCTCTACCTTGAGTGAGACTTCATCTGCTTCGCAGGTGTTGTCGAAAGGGCCGGTAGTTAGGGTTTTGTTGGTGCGCTCTTGTAGCGTTGAAACCTGGGTCTGCCCCTGTGCCAATAGAGATATCTCGGATATCCAATAATATAAAAAATATATATCAGAGATGCCACCATAAACACAGAGATATAGTAATACACAATTTCTATTAATGAACGAAATGTACAAAACTGTAGATATACAGAGTGAAAGACTCACTAGAATGGTGGCAGCTTATCTCTAAAAAGAGATGTGACGGTTACTCACATTCACAAGAAGATGGATTACAATGAGGCTCTAAAGGCCTTTTTTAACATAAAGAAAATCCAAAACCCTAACCTTGAAAGATGAAAAGCCAATAGTTTTGTGGACCCCGTTTTGGGTAGTTTGGTGTATCAACTTCCCGGGGACATAACTTTGGCATACGATCTCCGTTTGGGGCGGACGATAGCTCGTTGGAAAGGTATCATCGAGGATATTATTTTGGGGTCTCAATTAGAGCCTTTGGTTTTAATTAGGGTGCTCGATCTCGAAAAAACTTCATTTAGGCCCTCAAAATGGCCCCGAAAGATTAAGAACCGAAAACCTACGAAAAATAGTAAGTTGCTAGAAGATTGTTTTGTGCCAGTTGGAATAGGTGGGTGGTCAGCGATATCCACCTAGATCATAATAATTTAAAAAGAGGAAGAAAGAAGAAGAGGAAGGTCAAATGATATCATGAAAATGAAAAAGGTTCATATAGTTAAAATAATAGTATATATGTGTGAGTGACGGCAAGTGCAGGGGGGTTAATTTGTAGTCTTGGAGGACATATAATCACCAGTTATGCTTGGGATTAGGAACGATGTCAAATAATGAAGTGAATTCCTATGCCCTCTATGAAGGCATCGGATTGGCTCAATCTATGGGAATACAAAAACTAACAATATGTGGAGATTCCATGATGGTGATAAGGGAAATCGTCAAGGAAAGAATCATTATGAGAAATGTCTACTCCGGTGTGATGTCTCGATCCCTTGCTCTTCTGAAAAAATTTCGATGAATGATCCTCATTCCACATCAAGCATGAATTAAACTTTGAAGCGGACAAACGAGCCAAGGAAGGATTTGGCTTAGGAATTGGTGAGATTATAATAAATGGTGGAAAAATGAATCTCCTAATACCTTAAAACCCATGGAGAGCGCTTTCAATAGCTATGATATTCGACAAGGCTTTAGAATAATTGACCCAAGCTCACACATTTTGAAGGATAGATACTTCAGAGGGCCATTCACTCTTACGCATGCGATCAAATTTTTCCAGGAAAGATCGAGATGGTTTCCTTAAATTTCGATGGTGGTATCTATGGAAGGAGAATATCGGGATGCAAGTCCTCTTCCAAATGAAACAAGTCTGTAGTACAAGGTTAATTCGACTCTAAGGTTCTTTCACTCTTTTCCTGAGAATTCTTATTTGTATACCCATAGTCTATTGAGAGCTAAAATCTTAATTTCCAGTCCTCCTATCATTTTCGTTGATTTTTGAAGCGACAATGCACTCGAGTTGGGTGTTGGGATTTTTGTTTGTTAAACCCCTTCTGTCCTTATTTATTTTAGAAATCAAAATACTAATGGATTGTGGTTGGGTGCCATAGTTTGCTTGCAATATAACCCAGATATCAATTTTTGTAGTGGGATTATTTGTCTTGGGCCTATATTTGTCATCAAGCTTCATTTATTTTACTCATGTGGATGATTTTTCTATTTGTCCTTCCTTGATTTTCATTTTCACTATGGACCAAAGCATTATGGCCTGGTTGTGGGAAGGTATCAATTGTCCTCTCCACTGAGGTATTGGAATCTGGGTACTCTGTAGGAGCCAATTTGACATCAGTTTTTATGTCGATTCTATTGATATTGAAAGAATCCTTTTCCTCTATGTTTTGTCCATCGAAAAAGGTAGTGCGTGTTAAAAATGAACCCTCCTTCATTCTAGATGCTCTCACTGATTTTGGGACAGAGAATGTTTATGGGTCCATGAAGGGTGATTCAAATTGCTCTTGGCGTAAGCTAATTAATAGTTTTTGAAAAAGTTTCAATTGTTCTGAATTTTTATAGCAAACAAACCTTTAGGCGGGTCTTCTATTGGCAAGTGGTGGTATTCTATTTGCCCTCTTTGGGGTTTCAATTTCTAGGTCTTCATTGGGACAAAATTGAAAATCCTGGGCATCCTCCCCATCACATTATGGACCCCTCCTGGAGTGACATCAAGTGCATTTTGTGCATACATGAAGAAATGGTTGAAGGAAATAGTGTGAATTTCAGGCAAGTTCTGGGCAAGGTTAGTGCAATTGAATAGATTGTAGCAACACTTCTTCGACGAATATATAAATTAAAACTAAAATGACATAGGACAAGTTCACTTGAACATATGGTTTCAACACTCCTACAACACATGGATAATATGGAACAAGAATGCCAATAGTTAAGAGCAATGGTGATGACACAACAATCTCATTCTGATTCAAACAACAAGGTTATATTAATATCTCACACAACAAATTCTGGTGAAGAACAAGGAAGATAGGATTTGGAACATATGGAAGTTGAAGACAATGACCCAAGCCAAGACAAAGCTCAGGAGGCATCAGAGAACAAATCAACCCTTTGATACATGTATTTCAAATGTGTTTTTTTGCTTTGACAATATATTAAAGTATTTCGTAGTTTGATTGCACGAATATATAATCATGATTTTAGTATTTTTGTCAGTAAGATAGCAGTCAAGGACTCTCTTAGCAATGAGCCAAATTTTGATTATGTTGATTCGCCATGACGCAACAACCTTATATATATATATATATAATCTTCAGTTTCAGTTTAAAAAAAAATAAAAATAGTATATATGTGATAAGAAAATTTAAAAAGTGGAGACTATGAATTGGAAGAATTTTGAAAGGGGATTTTTTAATGATGAAATAAGTGAAATGAGAAAGGTAATTTGACTTTGATTAAAAAAGGAGGGGAATGAATTATGAAGATTATAAATAGAAATTAAAAGCCAAAGATAAAATTATTAATAAATAAATAATGGAGGTTAATATTAAAATTAAGGAGGAAAATCAATAAGAAATGAAAATTAAGTCTCAAGTGGGAAGAAAGACGAGGGGTTGTTTAGAGGAGATATTAGTGTAATGATGAAGATGATGGATAATGGGCTTTCAAGAGTAGTTGAGTTTGTAACTATCTTCACAATGAAGTTTTTAGGTTGTTTTTTTTTAATTCTAGGGTTTCCCCAATGATACATGGAATTTGGTGAACACCTCAAGAGTCCAGAGGGTCAGATTGACCTTTAATGCTTCTAAATAATTGCTTAGGGGTTTTGTGAGGTTTAAAAAGAGTTTAAATATTCTTCTTGGTTAAAATCTTGGAAATATTATCGGTAGTCCTGTGTATGTAAGGGAGTGAAATTTGTGATGAAGGAAGAGAATCCAAGAGGTTTTTTCTGGTTTTGGGATGGAGGACGAAGCAAAAATATAATCTATTGATTTGGGAAATAGATTACCGATTGGCTTGGAGGGTGTTAGTGAGTTGAGATCTTTCTTTGTTTAAGTGTCGGGGAGCAGAAATACAAATGTATATAAATACAACAATTTTAAGAACAACGATTCTTGAGCAAGGTGGTAGAGGGATTGGGGATAGAAGTATCTATCAATGTGAGTCCTTTTGTGAAAAAATTGGTGGAGAGGGAACCATCTGGTTGACAGGTGACTAGAACATCCAGGATTGGGAGTGAATTATTATGTTTAGTTTCCATGGTAAATTGAATGTGGAGAGATAATTTATTGAGATGGTAATGGAATGATTCTAGGGAGGATTGTTCATGGAGCCAAATGACAAAGGTGACATCAACAAACAAAAACCAACATTTAAGTTTGAGAGATAAACTATTGAAAGCTAATTTGTTTCAAAGTGTTTCATGAAAATGTTTCTCGCTATAGAAAATAAGATGTTCTCGTGACAATGCTTTTGGTTTGTTCATAGAATTTATCTTTGAAACTAAATAATGTAGATGTAAGTCAAATCTCAATAAGATTCAAGGTTTCACTAACTTAAAAATGAAAAAAACAACATCAAAACGACACCATGAAGTCTATTTCATTAAAATGGACATTATAGATTTTGTGGATGAAGTCAACATAATCTTTAATTAAAAACAAGGTTTAACTTATAAGTACATATAACTTGCGCACAAATTTTGGAGATTAAAGATTGTGAAGTAAAAGATGACTAAGTAATATATAGGGAGAAGGACTTGATTAACATGGTAACCGTGTCTCTGATTTAATAAAATTCTTTAAAAAATATTTAAATAAAATTAAAATTCTTTAAAAAGTATTTAAATAAAATTAAAAAATAAACATATTGCAGTGAAACATAGTTTAATTAGTTTGTAACCAACTATAATATAAAACAATATTGGGTTACATTTTGTACTAAAACTTATAAAACAATATTAAGTTACATTCTGTAATAAAATTTTAAATGTGAATTTAAAAAAAAAACTTAAATTTTTAAAATGTTTGTAACCAACTATAATATAAAACAATATTGGGTTACATTTTGTACTAAAACTTATAAAACAATATTAAATTACATTATGCAATAAAAACAATATTAAGTTATATTATGCAATAAAATTTTAAATGTGAATTTAAAAAAAACTTAAACTTTTAAAACATTTTAATTGAATTAAAATAAAATTTTAAACATATTTTTCATCCAACTACTCATGCAATTAATAACTACTCATGCAATTAATGGTCATAAATTTGGAGTTCAAAAGCGTTGTTGTCTTATTTATGAGTCTCACGAAGGTTAACAAACGCCATAATAAAATCACGTTCAGTGTCGATTTTGTATTATATCATTAAAAAAAAATCATATGGTTTCAACACTCCTACAACGCATGGATAATATGGAACAAGAATGCCAACATTTAAGAGCATGGTTATGCCTAACATGCTGCCAGCCGTTTTTTTTCACAGTTGGTCATGATGGAAGTCTAGGTTCTCCTCATACTCTGGTCTACTAGCTTGTTCATGAACATTGACGGCCACCGTTGTGGTTTCCATGCATGTAACTGGCTGGTTTTGATATATATTTGGACATATGTAGCTTTTTTGATATCTTAAAATAATACAAATTCTTTTTATTTAAAAAAAAAAATCACTAAAATGATAATACAAACTGGAATGTAAAGCATCTCACTAAATACTAAACTATAGAACACCTCACTACTCTATATAATAAAATCCAATTAACTAAAATATAATTTTAATTTAAAATTGACACATGTTTTAACTTACAAAATAATTTGTCATATTTTGGAAAACATGAAATCTCAACCCTTAACTTCAACTTTGATGGAGATACCATATATGATAGTTAAATGGGTTTAACATGATAATAAAAAGGATGATATTCTTTTGAGTATATTGCATTATGATTTATTTTAAGTAATAAAGCAAATTATTTTTTATTTTTTCATTATTATTAATATTGATTAAAATTATACATTACTTATTAAATTGTAACATTTTGGTGTGAGAATAACTAATTTTGTTTTGACTTTCCTTTTCTTTATCATTTAAGTTTATATCAATTTATAAAATTGGATGTATAAAATGCTATTGTGGTGTATTTTTTTTCAACTTTATGTGAAATGAAAAATGAAAATAATCATAATGATTGTGAAACATATCCAAAAAAAATTTATTATTAATAATACTATGTTCTATCATCATCCCAAACATGTAAGTATTTGTCTTCTTCTTTTTTTTAATTATTTTGCCTTTATATTACATATGTATATATTTGTATCTAGTTCAAAAATTTAGGTGTGTTTTAGTAATTTTATCCATCATATTGAATTTTAAATTTTATCATTTATATGTTATTAGATTTTTATCATATCAATTGGTCGTACTTCAAATAGTTGTGAAAAAAAGTTGTTACCTTGCCACTTTTCCCAATTAGCAACTATTCATGTCATATTGTTTAAATAATTACTTTTTATTAAGTCATTCTCATATAGTTTAGTTTATTAGCCTACAAGAATGTAGTTCATTTTTGTATTAAAACGTTTTATCTTGTTCAAATTCTTTACACCATTATACATCTTAAAGGTTGTGAATTTTTTACCCAACTAGATCACTCAATGTCATATGTCATTAGAGATCATGCACATTTTTATTTCCATTCTCTATTTTTAGAAAATATGTGAATATTTATTCCATTCTATTCAATTTCACTCCACCATATGTATTGTTACAAATTAGTTATTCCCATCTTTTACTTTATTTGTTTTCACTTTGTTTTTATTCTTCTTTAGTATTAACTTTTAAAGAAACATTTTTGCAATTTCAAAAAAAACATGACTCTCTTGTTTACTTTGTTTTGAGATTACTACTGAGAAACARCTTTGATTTACAAATGTATTGAAGAAGTTAGCAATGGTGGACCTCRGACCATCTGCATTATGGATAACCTTGAGCTACATAGAATACAAATCCAAATCCATGTTATCCATCGTGAAAGGATTATTTCTTCAAGACTAGAGTTGAAACAAGAAATGACGAGGAAATTTATTGTTTATGATACACAAACGATATTTATCTCTGGTTTCCATACAAAAACTTTATTCTCTAAAGACTTCCAAATAATACATGACAACTTGGAAGACACATTAAAACATAAAGTGAAACATTACCTCAAAATGGTCTTAAAGCTTTTGTGAACATGATTACCAAAACTAATGAAAATAGAACAAAAACAATCAGTAGTATTAAAAGCACAAAAACATAAACACTTCCACTAAATACATAGTCAAAAGCATGAGATGATTTTTTTTCAATTTTTATTATTATTATAATATATTTAAGTAAAATCTTTATAGTTATAATACATTTAATATTAACAATAATTATACCAAACCAAAAATACTTTTGTTTCCCAATTTTAAACTTTTAACTATATTGTATTAATTATCTACTTTTTGTTATATATATATATATATTCTAAAAGTTGAGAAAAAAAATGTGCACTTGCATTAAATGAGGTCTTGGGAGTTGTGCCCTAGTTTGAGGAGTTGACACATGACCTTATGTGGACATTATAAACTCTAAATTGTCGTCATGAAAGGTGCACCCTAATTAGAGTTGATTTAGGCTTGAAACATATAAATAGTGTCAAGTTCATGGGCTTCAAAAGGATATGGTTGGATGATTGGGAGCTCCCCTTCGAGCTTAGTTGAATATCTTTGGGAGGATTGTAAGAAGGATGGGTTCAATGTGAGGTTTCCATCTCTCTCTTCTATACATGGATGATTAGTGTTTTTGCGATGATTTCCATGGTTTTCGTTGTTGAAATAATCTTTGGAGAAGGGCAAGTTTGTTAGGTAAAAAGAGATTATGGTTGAGAGTATAAACCATCCCTGATCCTTGATGTAACTTTGAATTACTAAAGAATTTCCGTTGTTCTAATTTTTTGTTTAGGTTTTTTTTACTTTCGTTTGTGTGATGTCCTAGCTAGGGAGGAAGGTTAGGTGAGACCTATTCGGTCCTCTTGATCTTATGGTGAAATCATTTTTTAAGAATTGATGTATTGTTTGTAACGTACCTACCCCGAGCTAGATCACATTATTGCTAAAACGARSCAATAAAATTTTCTGATACCAATTTTAAAAGAAGAAATAATACACAACATGACATTCAAACTCATTCAACTGTCCATACTAAATAAAAACATAAATGCAACTACTTTAGTTGCACGCACAACAACAACTAAATACATACAACATCATTCAACCATAAAAGTAGAGATTCGTGTGCATCAATCTACTCACAACAAGTAACAATAACCAAAACAAGCCAGAGTAAAGCACATAACAACTATATCAACATTTAACATGAATAACACAACAAATAAGAACACTTATCTTAAGAAATACGCAACCCACTGCAGAGGACAAACGCTCCTCCCAACCATAGACTTGTTGTTCCAGTTCTCAACAACAAGTCACCCCCGTGTTGGGGCTATGAATCCAAAATAGATGGTGGCCCCTAAGGCTGGCCAATGTCCCCCTCTCAACAATCAATTCCCACAAATAATTCCAGTCCACTAGCTCTCTTCCCCACAACTTGCACAACCGAATGGATGGAACCGCACTTCATTGCTCATAGTCCCATATGCCTTTCCACTCCCCCCTAGGGCTTCCAACACAGATTAGACAGGAAATCTCTCTGTTGGGACCTTAGGAATTCTACAACTGCAACAAGAATTTGCCCAACAACAAAACACTTGCTTCCTTTGACGAATTTCGAACAGAGCATTACTCACAGGCTTGCAACCTCTTTCTCCACAAAATTATAGCTCCAAATGGCTGCCAAACGTTCCCACAAGAACTATCTTCAAGCTTCAACACTCAAAACTCCTTTGCCATCCAAAAAAACTCCATCTAAAAATTACTCTCCATGCAAAAGCGTGACTATGTAATTATGGTCTCCCATCCATATGAATTTCCCCTCTATCTCTTGCTTGATTGACTTACACTCTTCCCCAAGCTGATTGTACTCAACCCCCATGCTCTCAATAACTATGGGATGTGACTTCTCACACCCACCCTCTTACATGAATTCAATGATTGGGATCTAGAACACCTAACAGATAATGGAAGATTCATAGTAAGGATAATTTAGAAATAAATAATTTGGGTTTAATAAACATGGGAAAACTATCCCTCTTGGTCCCCTTCCCTCTTGTGGAAAAAGAGCGCC
>SNQJ01S0011924.1:331820-354210 GCA_010110895.2 Picea sitchensis
ATGATCATGGCAACCACCAGGTGCAATGATGACATGCATTCATTGATGGTAGATTACTGTTGGAGAGCGTCAGTGGCACATGGTAGTTTAGATGAGGGAATTTCCATGGATGATTTTCATACTCTCAAGGAGAGAGTATCTGTGATGAGGACCGACTACCAGCAATTGTTGACTGACAAAGATTATCTTTTGAGGGTTGGTGAGATGTATCATGAGGCTATGAGGGAGAAGGAGTTGGAGATGGATCGACTCACTCGGGAGTTGGAGAGCACTCGAGGATTCTTGAGAGGCACACAAACATCCCTTCAAGAATCAGAGTCTAGGTCAGATGAGTCTCTTGAGGAGATTCCTTAGAGATCCACTTCATCTGTCTTAGTGGACACTCAGATGTATCAGTCAGACACATTGATAGAGGATGTTGGTGATCTAGCAGAGGAGCACCAATTGATGGAGGACACTTCCATTTGTGTTATGAGAGTGGTTGACCTCCATATAGAGGTTGATCCAACGGTATGCCCAGGATCTATGATACAGCATGAGTCTACGGGAGACGACATGAGTATGTCAGATCATACAGTGATGAGTGATAGCTCATAGAGACGTGTCAAGATGTATGGTGGGATTCATAGGGGTGTATTGCCTTGCAGGGAGGAGACACACTTAGGGGAGCATGCAGATGCCACTCCTTTGCAGGAGCATCTGGTTATGAGACCTCACCTTCATCGTTTCAACAGTTGCATGGGTGATGGGAGATGGAGATTGGCTTACCATCAGTTGGAGGAGTTACTTTTGGTTGTACCTGATGATTGGGGTTTAGTGATGGCTACAGGCGAGTAGTTATCTGGAGTACAGGTAGACATGCTCTGGGTCGATTCCTTGGGATTGACCGAGGCAGGTGTTATTTTTCAGCCCGACAGTCAGCTACAAATGTCTTTGTTACCCTTTTCCGACACTTTTATCATGGACAACAACATGAGGAGAGATAGATAGTGGCAGAAGGCATGGGGATTGCCTAGGCAGTTGCATAGGCAGCCAGTTGAGACTTGGTGTGTGATAGAGAGCATCATGGGCTAGGTGATAGTAGATGAGCACAGAGGGCTTTTAACAGTGATTAGTCTCACACAGGAGCAGTTAAAGAAGATTGGAAGTGATAAACTTCCAAGTTTTCCATGGGATTCAGTAGTCCGTTTTGTTAGCAGGATGTTCATGCTGACCCAGGTTGCGCCAGAGAGCCACACAATCCACCTTGGTTTGGTTTGGAGTGGGCCTGTAGGTACTTGTCCTATGGGGTGAGACCTTTTTTACCTCTTGATCATCATGATAGGGCATGGAGATGTTTGGATAGGCACTTCTTCTACAGAGGTGACTTTACTGATACAGTGTCAGTGTCAGAGTAGTGCAGGGCCAGTAGGGTGATATTCGACAGAGGTTAGCATGGGACCCAGGGATTGCAGGGTTGGGCATTTCACTGACTGACAGAGGCGAGTGGACCTTTTCAGGGGGAAGTTGTTCTAACTTTCCATTGAGCTTCAATGTCGAGAGGAGCACATTGCTTGCGGGTGTCTCACGGAGGTCTTGCAACACCTCATTATGGCATCAACATGTGCAGTTGATGGAGGTCGTATGGATCTTCATAGAGACTTGGAGAGTGGATTCATTCCGAGATGAGGCCATGTGTCATATGCAAGAGACTTCCGGAGTTGGTATACTTTAGTGTTATGCTTCCCAAGGGCTAGCAGTTCATGACTTGATATGGGACCCAGGGGGCAGAGTGTATGAGTGTTCATCTTTGGATGGGATCTACTGTGTATCCCACAGGTGGACATGGGATCCTGGTATTTTATTTGAGGGGATTTGTTTATTGCTTGAGGACGATCACTTTTCTAGCAGGGAGGACTGTAATGTCCCCACTTTGGGACATCATCACAGTGCAGAGGTTTATGATGACCAGAGTAGTTAGATGGATCTTATAGCAAGTACAGACGTTATTGAGAGGCATTGTGGGGTTCATCTTGCATTGCTCATCATATTTGATCATTATGATCCATTCTGCATAGGTTGGCTTTGGTTCTGTTGCATTCCGACGATTTCCATGATTTTGACTATTTTGGGCTATAAGTTAATTAAATTCACTAAAGAGGTCATTTTGGGCACATTACTTGGAGGAACCTCTCATTGTAATAGCTCATTGGAATTGGGAGGAGCAACACTACAGGATGGGATAATGAGAAGTAACTTTCAGTGGACAGGGAAGCCACAAGGAGAGATAAGGTGTTTTTCAGAGGTAAAAAGGTTAATTAATTAATTAAAGTGATTTAATTAATTAATTAAATATTAATAAAATGAAAGTCACTTTGAAGGGACAAGGTGAGCCGAAAAGTATAAAGGAAAGGCAAGGACCTCTACTCATTCATTCATATATGATCATATTTGATATCTGGCTTCTAGCTAGTGAGCCCAACATTGGGGGTTTTGAGGGTTTTGACTTAACAAACCCTAGAGGACGATTCGGTGGTGAAAGATTCCACCTAGCTTGGCCCAAGCTTGGTCTCGGAGATGCAATACTCTCCCACACCATTCTAGTTCGGTTCTACATCGGTGTAGGAGGGTTCTACACCAGCCATAGGCATAGGAAGAGAAGGAGGGCACACGATTGGGGGTTTCCAGCAAGGGGGGCGCACCATTCTTGGAGAGAGATTCATTGCAAGTGATTGGTAGGGCTTTTGGAGATTCTATCACCTGGGTTTTCATTGCAGGGCCTTGGACATCAGACTTAGTCCATTCATGAGGAGTTTCAGGTGCCATTTGATTTATTAGATGCATGGGACGAATTGGAGGAGAGGAGCAAACTTCAGAAATTGGTTTCAGTCATTTGCTAGCTCAGATATTCACCATTTCGCTTGGGACTTCACCAGGGAGGTAACCAAGCCCCGATCTATTATTCTAGCGGTTTTGTGGAGCATTTGGAGGCATCTAGGAGTGAGGCCGATTTATTTAGGGTTCCAGGCATCCAAGGGGGGCGCACCATATCTTGGAAGAGGTTTAGATCCATAGGATTTGAGGGAGATCTTGGAGATTCGGGCACCTGGGCTGTTCTTGCCATCACCCGATCTATTGTTTGGCATCTTTCTTGAGGTGATTGAACACATTTGGCAGCAGGGCCGAATTGTTGAGGAGCTTCAGCATTCCAGCAGGACGTGGCATCTTCCAGTGGGAGTTTCGCACTTCATACGGCCCATATCTACCTTGGCATTGGTCTTCATACTTTGGAGGCTTATTTTTTTATTATCGGGAGCTTTTTGTAGCAGCTCTATTCTCTATCTCCTTAGCCATTTGTTGAGCATTCCAGATCGGCATCTTCATTGTAGCAGGTTCTTCTATTTCATGAATAAAAGCAGATTTGAGATGTTTTGGCTTGTCTATCATATTGCATTTGGTTGAGGTATGTTCCATCGTTATATCTTCTTGTATATTTATGCAACACATCAGTAAACCCTAAGGCCGAAATCAAGAGGCCATCCTGCAAGTAAACACATCTAAACAAGTAATTCAACAAAGTGTTTGACGAAATGCCACAGCCATAAAAGTTTTAAAAAGACAACCAAAACCGTGATGTTTCTTGCATCTTGGCTTGGGAACATTACAACATTCCCCTCCCCATAAAAACTACACTTCCCTTAGTGCACATAAGCATACAATTTACACATTTACATACATGAAAATATTACATCAAAATACTTGATAATTTCGCAACTTAATGACTCACGCAACAATTCCAACCAACAACTCTCTTTTACCCTCAACCTACACATCAGTTGGACAATAAATCTCATAGTTGTTGCTCCAGGAAATCCAGCTGCCAAAATGTAGTCTTCATTTTATTATGTATAGATATACATTCAGTTTCCTTCAAGATTTGCAAAAATTTACGGGTATGCTTCTCGCATGGCTTCCTCGTGCTCCCACGCAGTGTCTTCAGGATCATAGCAAGTCCATTGAACCTTTACCAAGATGATGGCTTTGTTCCTGAGCACTTTGAATTTCCAATCCAGGATGTGCACTAGTTCCACCTGGATCACATTCCAATCAATCACATGATTATGATCAGGTACATACTTTTTTAATAAAGATACATGGAACATGTTATGAATTCTCATGGATGCAAGTAATGCTAGCATGTATGCAATTGGCCCTATCTTTTCTAATATTTCAAAAGGCCCATAGTATCTCGCTGCCAAATTTGGGAAACTTCTCAATTTCAATGAGTTTCTTTTGGCTTTAAAATCTTCTTTTAAATTCTCTATGTGTTCTTCTTTTATCAGCATAGTTCATCTGCCTATATTGTGAAACTTTAAAATTATTCCTAATATTTATCATTTGTTCTTCCATTTTCTTTAACAATTTTGGCCCAATCACGACTTTGTCTGCTAGGTTGTCCAAACTAACTGGTGTGTTTCATTTTCTGCCATATAATGCTTCAAACAGGCTCATCTAATTCAATAATTCCTGATACCCATTATTGTAAGGAAACTCAACTAAATGGATATAGTCCTCCCACCTAGAAGGCTTTTCCATTACATACATTCCCAACATATATTCAATCACATGATTATGATCAGGTACATACTTTTCTAATAAAGATACATGGAACATGTTATGAATTCTCATGGATGTAGGTAATGCTAACATGTATGCAACTGACCCTATCTTTTCTAAGATCTCAAAAGACCCACAGTATCTCGCTACCAACTTTAGGCAACTTCCCAATTTCAACAAGCTTCTTTTGGCTTTAACTTTTAAAAACACATGCTCTCCCACTTTGAATTTCCTATGTGTTCTTATTTTATCGACATAGTTCTTCTACCTATCTTGTGTAGCTTTCAAATTATGTCTCATATTTACCATCTGTTCTTCCATTTCATTTAAAAATTCTGGCCCAATAACGACTCTATCTACTGGATTATCCCAACTAACCGGTGTGTTGCATTTTTTGCCATACATTGCTTCAAAATGGCTCATCTAATTCAATGATTCTTGATACCCATTATTGTAAGCAAAATCAACTAAATGAAAATAGTACTCCCACCTAGAATGCTTGTCCATTACATACATTCTCAACATATCTTCAATTATCCAATTAATTCTCTTTGTTTGTCCATTTGAATCTAGGTGATATGTTGTACCAAAATTCAGATTGGTCCCAAATAATTTAAATAACCCCTTCCAAAAATTGGAAGTGAACTTGGGATCTCAGTCTGATACTATATCCTTAGGCACACCATGTATTAGCAATTTATTTCATATAAATTTTTGCAATATTGGTTGTTTTATGGGTTATTTTTACAAGAATTAAATGTGCAGTCTTTGTAAGCTTGTACTACACTACCATAATGGAATCATTTTTCCTTGTTGTCCTAGGAAATTTGGAAATGAAATCGATAGTAACAACTTCCCATTTCCATTCAGGAATGTGCAATGACTACAAAAATCCCACTAGATGTATGTGCTTAGCCTTTACCTTCTAACATTCCATGCATCTGGCCAAATAATCAATGACATCTCTCTTCATACCAGGCCAAAAAAATGGTCCTCTTGCAACTGTAATAGTTTTATGGTATTCTGGATGTCTAGGGTATGGCACATTGTGCATCTCCTTAAAACATAACTATTCAATTCTTGAGAATTGGGAACATAAACTCTGTTTCGGAATAAGATGATTCCATCCTCTTCTAGTTTGTAATCCTTATGTTTTCGTCCTACATTATTCTGTTGTAGGCTTTCTTTGACTTGCACATAATGTTGGTCTATTGTTGCAACCTTTAGAATTCTATCTTTTAAATTTGTCCTGTACATACTAATGGTTGTAGCATGCATTTTATGCACCCTTCTGTTGAGTGCATCGACCACCTTGTTCTCTTTTCCTTTTATGTGCTTGATGTCAAAGTCATATTCACTAGGAAATTACAGCCATCTAGTTTGTCTAGCATTTAGTGTTGGTTGGTCAAACAAGTATTTCATACCAGTATGGTCTGTCTTCAATTCAAATTTTTTTCCCATGAGGTAATGCCTCCACGTCCTTAAGGCATGTATTGTGGCTGCCAACTCCAATTCATGTGTGGCAAAATTTATTTCATGCTCCTTCAATTTTATGGACTCATAACAAATTGCATGTCCATTTTGTGCAAGGAATCCACTGAGCCCTTCCTTGCATGCATCCGTGCACACAACAAAATCCTCATCTGGCTTTGCAACTTTTAAAATAGGTGCAATGGTTAGTAAATCCTTTACATGTTGGAAATTTTCTTCACACTTAGCACTCCATTCAAACTTTACTCATTTATTTGCAAATATGTTATTGGTTGTGCAATCTTAGAGAATCCCACAATGAATCTCATGTAATAACCAGTTAGAACCATAAATGATTTAACCTCTAAAATGTTTGTTGGGGTTGGCCAACTTTTTATTGCTTCAATCCTTTCAGAATCCACTACCATGCCATCTTTTGAAACAATGTGACCCAAATAATGGATATGCTTTTGATAAAAGGTGCATTACTCAATTTGGCATATAATTGGTGCTCTCTCAACACTTGTAGCACCATCCTCAAATGTTGTTCATGCTCCTCCTTGTCCTGGAATAGATAAGAATATAATGTAAAAATAAAATGACAAACTTGTCCAGGAAATCTCTAAACACCCCATTCATTAAACACATAAATGTAGTGGGCACATTTGTCAACCCAAAACGCACCTCTACAAATTCATAGAGTCTGTAGCTTTTCCTAAAGGTTGTGTTTCTAGTGTCTTCTTCTCTGATTCTCACTTGATGACAACTTGACCTCAAGTCAATCTTGGAAAATATGTTTGCTCCTTTCAACTGATCAAAAATATCATCAATCCTTGGAAAAGGATATTTGTTCTTGATTGTAACCTTGTTCAGTTGTTTGAAGTCAATACATAACCTCAATGTTCCATATTTTTTCTTGACAAAAAAAACTGGGGCACCCCAAGGAGAAACACGTGTGCATATGTAGCCTTTCTTCAACAACTCTTCTAGCTGCATTTGCAATTATTTTAGCTTTGGCATGCTCATTCTGTATGGATTTTTGGACATTGGGGAAGCTCCAAGCATTAATTCAATAGAGAAATCTATATCCCTCTTTGGTGGCAATCATGTTAACTCCCCAAACACATTATGTTCTTTCAATACTAGATAATCTTCAAGACTTGGCTCCTTATCCTTCATTGGCTCTTCCATATGGGTTGCATATATCTGGCACCCTTATCTAAAACTTCTTTTCAGCTGCAATACTGAAATCTCTCGGACATATATAAGCCTTGGAATACCTTGAATTTTCCTTGAATTCCCTTCCTCATCAAGGCATGCAAAATCCTTGTTATCACAATATAAGACAACATGATGCTTTTCCGGCCAATCCATAACAATCAAGCAGTGATAAGGCCCAAGCAATATGATGTTCAAATTTTCCTTAGTGTTGATTCCATTCATGTTTACTGGGAAATCATTAACAAGCTCATTAATTCTTCTCTTGGTTCCAGTAGCTAGTTGAACTAACCAAGACTTTTCCTGCTTAGGTTTCTTCAATTAAAATTTTTCTACTTGATTTGGATATATATAGCTATGAATAGATCTATAATCAATCAAAATAACTATGGGTTGATTATCAATCTTACCTTCCACTTCAATTACGTGGGATTGATAGTCTGCTTTTCTATTGTCTAAGGATGCATAGATCCTTGGCATGCTTCTGATCACATACTCTATTGTCTCCTCTTACTTGAGGATATGAAAAATCCTCATCTTATCTCTTTGGTGAGGACAATCTTTGTACATGTGATCTCCTTCACATCCCCAACACTTTATGGGTTGTTGTCCTGACCTCTTGCCCAAAAAATCTACAATTTTCTGATCACCTTGAGATGGATGCCCTTGTTGATGTGCTTGAGATCTATTCCTGATGAAAGGAGGCTTGAATTCTTTCTTTCTTTGATCCATCTTACCTTTCTTCTTGTCATCCCAAGCCTTTTGGAAAGTTGGCCTTCCTATGTTGTGCTCATACAAATAGTTAGGTTTTCTTATGGATTCTTCCAAATTCCTCGACTCATCAAACATAATTTTATCCTTTTAAAAGGATGGCAGTCTACTTAGGAACCTATGAATTTTGACCTTCTCATCCTTGATGAAGCTCACATACTTGAGAAGTTCCGAGAATTTCCTTTGATATTCATCCATGGTCATGTTCCCAAGTTTGAGTTCAAAGAACTCTTGCATCATATTTTCATAATATTGCTCTGACAAGTATTGCTGCTGGAAATATTTCTTGAATTTCTTCCAAGAAATTATCTTCTCATCAAGGTGTTTAACCTAGTTAAGTTGATCCCACCACACAGATTCCTTTCCTTGAAGGTGGTAGGATGTAATTTGAGATTTTTCATTGGATGAGTAATCATGCAACTAGAAATATTTCCTTATTCCCAACAACCATTCTTCTACATCTTCTCTTTTCTTGTTCTCTCCATCAAATGATGGTGGCTTGATTTTCCTCAACTCCCCTTGCAAGTTATTTGACCCATGTCTCCTCCTATGATGTCTGACAAGAGACATACTTGGGTTGCTCTCTGACCTTGAACATGCATATTGTCTTTTGGTTTAGTGCCCTAGTGAATGATGATGTTGATGCTTGCTAGAACTCCTTGATTATCTAAATCCTCCATGATCATCCCTCCTATCATGAGATCTATAAACTTCTACTTTCCTTGCACTAACTTCTTGTCTTGTGCCAGAATATTTGTTGAATTGCTTCTGCAACATATTCAGGATTTGTAGTATCTCCTCTTGAGATTTTGTGATCTTTTCATTATCGGCCCTATAGCTCTGCTCTTCTCGTTGTAGGACTCTCATAATTACATGCTCATGCATGTCCCTTGTTCCATTAGACTGTCTCAACATTTCCCATGCTAACATGCATACCTTTGATCTCTTCTTTGTGGCTATAAGACCCTCATGCATCCTCCATATCTCTATTTCTCACATAAGAACTACAGTATGCTTTCATGTACCTCTAATTCTACAAGAAATGTTCATGTAATAATTATTGTTAGCATGTGCATATTATAAAACATTCAATTAATTAGAATACATATTATTATTCACATCAATTTATGAATAACACAATGCACTAAGTGAAAATATGATTCTGTAAACACATCCTTCTCTGAAACAACTCTCCAATGGATGTACTCATCCCTCATTCTTAGTTTTGAGCGAAAAGTTACAACATTCACAAGATGCAATTCTCCACTTCCTTACTACTGCAGAATTTACTTTATTACTTCTGAGAAATTTTAGCACCCAATTCAAAATTTTGGGTGGATAGATGTATTTTCCTCCTCAATATCTTTCCATCCTCTACTCATTTGCTCATATCTGAGCTCCAAGCTGAAAGTTATGGTCCGAAGAAAGTTAGATTGTTTTTCCCAATTTATCCTTGTATGCTAAAAGTGTCTTCTTTCTCTTCCTGCACATTTTTACATACCCAAATTCGAAATATGTCTCCAAGGTTGTCTTCTATGGTTCATAATCTTTCCATAGATTGCTTCTATGCCTCAAACAAACTTTTGAGCAAGGATTTATGCCCTCTGGAAGTAAACTAGTGCCAAAATTTTACCTTAATTGTTTCGGCTGTAACTTTCTCATACAAGCTCTGTTTTGCGCCCGGAGTAGCTCATTGGAAATCTCTCTCGGAGTTCTTTTATTTAAGCTATAGAGATTAAATGTACCAAATGTATACTCTATTTTCATGAATTTTGATTGCCTAAAAACGTCGCTTAGGCCCTCAAAATCGCTCTGCAAGTTAATGACCTTCAAAAATCACAAAATTTTATATAAAATTGACTATTTTTACTATTTTAAAATTCATTTAATTTGAGCCATAGATCTCAAATAGGAATAAATCTCAATCGTTGATCCGATACACCTTGTCCTAGGCTCGTGAAAGATTTTCCACTCACAATCACCAACTCAAAGCAATATGAATCGTTGATTTTCCAACACTACATTGGCGATTAACGATCAGATATTTCTTTTGGAAAACCAAGCATGCTCACGAATCTCCCCAAACCCCAATCATCGGTCATCAACTTGAGACTATTGATACAACTTCAAAACTATTGAAGTCACAAGAGTGGAAACATTTTATTTCAAAGGCCCGTGACTCTTGATATGACTTTGAGACTATTGAAGTCACAAGAGTGGATGCCTTGTCTTTCAAAGATCCAAGACTCTTGATATGACTTTGAGAATGTTGAGCTATTATACCATATAATGATAAGATAAACACATAAAGAGAGTCAATATTGCATTGATAATGAGAAAGCAAAATCTTTTTTATAAAGAGTTACAAGCTAGTTGAGTCAATCCGCTTTATGAATGTGGGATAGACCCAAAAGCATATAAAGTGAAATAAAACATAAAAACCTAAAATACCATAAAGTCAAGGTGACTTTATTAATGTCTATGTCTAATACTAACCATTATAATATGATATTTACTTTAACATCAAACCCTACTATCTCATTCTTTTCTCATTTCCTATCTTTCTCTCTTCTCTTATCCTTCCTTCTCCTTTCTCCTTGGGGTTTTGTATCTTAGGGTTTCATCCTCGTGGAGGCTAGAGTTTCAGTTTCATGGAGGAACCTCCACGAGGAAGGCAATGGATTCTCCCTTTCACTCTTCTCCTTCCTTCATCTTTTACTTTAAGTTTTCATTATTGATTTATTAATGTTTATTATTGTTTTGTTGTTGAGAGTTTAGGGTTTCATGCATGGAGACTAAGGTTTCATCGAGGAACCTTTGTGATGAGGGCAATAGATTCACCCTTTCATTCTCTTCATTCCTTCCTCTTTTATTTTTCTTTTGCTTTATTGATTTGCCAATGTTTATTGTTCTTTTGTTATCACAAGTTTAGGGTTTCATGCATTGAGGCTATGGTTTCGGGGAGGAAAATCTATGAGGAAGATAATGGCCTATCCATTCCCTTCTTTTTTTACCTTGATTTTCTTTTATTGATTTGACAATGTTTATTGTTGTTTTGTTTTTGCATGTTTGATGAAGAAAAAGGGGAAAAAATGGCACATTTGGGGGGTTTTAATGCACATATTTGATTCATGGATGTGGCTTAAGGAAATCCCTTGCACTCTCACAAGGAGATCTAGATTCAAATCATGGCATCCATTTATCTCTCATTACTTACTTTTCCTTTAGTATTAGATGTTGATATTTATCTCATATCTACATTATTCACTTGTTTGCATGCATAGGTTAGGCTAGTTTTAATTCATATATGAAATTCTAAAGGTAGACTCATGTGGGAATGTAGTTGAACTAGAGTTCTTACCTTTTAATAAGTGATTTGGGTTCAAATCCCAACATTCTCTTGCCATTTTCCATTCAAGTTTTTCATTTTTTACCATTTTTCATTTTTGTTTCTCTAAATGTTCATTTGCATTGGGTTAATCTAGTTTTTTGTTTAGTTATACACTTTTAATGGCAATTTTTTGTGGGAATGTAGATCAAGTAGAGCTCATATGTTTTGACAAGTGATCTAGGTTCAAATCGTATAATCCCCTTATCATTTTGTTTTTCTTGTTTTTCATTTTTACCATTTTTATTAGTATTTCCATAACTTTTAATTTACAAATATTCAGTGCTAAATCCAATGTTAAACCTAGTGCTAAACCCGACTCTAAATTCATTGCTAAATCTAGTGCTAAATGTGGTGCTAATTAGGAAAAACACTTTAACACTAACTTTTGCACTAGGAAAATGCTCCAATGTGAAGAAATACAATCCAATGCTAAACTCAATGCCAATGACATATTTTGTTGTAGTGGTATAGTTGGCACCAAAATTAGAGGTAAAATTCCCCAAATCAAACAGGTACTTTTGAAAATTTTCAAATCAATCATTGCAATTGTTGTAGTAAAAGTAATCATAACGAGGAAGATTGTTATCTTAAGAAAAAGCATGAGGTTGACTAGAATAGAGGTAGAGGACACAATAGAGGAAGAAGTAGAGGAGGGAGGCATCGACATCATTTTGCAGAAAGTGGTACAATTATTCAACAAACTAAACCTACCATTGATTATCATTTTATTGCCTCTCACACTGACATCTCTACTTCTCATTGTGTCTAGTACATTGATTCATGTGCTATAAAACATATGACTAGTAAGTGAGAGGTCTTTTCAAAACTTGTTAACTGTGATAATGAGATCATTGTTATGGGCGACGATAGTGTCCACGAGGTACAAGGAAGAGGTGAAGTACCAATGATAATTTATAGAGATAGTTGCAAAACCATATAAAATGTCATTCATGTTCTTGGTTTAAAGGCAAACTTGATTTCTATCAGTAAAATAACTTATGAAAATTGTATTGTTGCTTTTTATAAGAAAATTTAGTTATTAAACAATGTAATGACAACATCACTACAAGAGGAATGCATATTAATGATATGTATAGATTTGATGGTATTTTAGATCAACGACAAGCTTTATTGACATGTTCTAATTCAAAAAATATGTTCGAGCATGAATGATATGGTCATCTCAAGTACATTTATTTTTAGTCGCTTCACAAACATAATTTACTGAATGGATTGCCTCAAATCGAAAAAGATAAAGGTGTGCATGAGGCATGTTTGGCGACAAAGCAACATTGCTTCACATTTGATAATGGTAAAATAAGAGCAACTTAGGTGCTTGGCTTAATTCATAGTGATGTTTGTGGCCCTATGAGAATCCAATCCTTTGGAGGAGCTAAGCACTTCATAACATTTATTGATGGTTTTTTCTAAAAAAATATGGGTATATTTTTTGAAGAAAAAATATGGGTATATTTTTTGAAGAAAAAATATGATGTCTTTGCAACTTTTAAGAAACTCAAACTTATGGTTGAAAATGAAAGTGTTAATGCATTAAATTGTTAAGGAGTGATAGAGGAGGTGAGTATGAATCCGAATTAAATCGTTAAGGAGTGATAGAGGAGGTGAGTATGAATCCCATGCATTTTGTGATTTTTGCTATCATAATGGTATTCAAAGAAAAGTTTATCTTGTGAATACACCATAACAAAATGGTGTAGCAGAGTGGAAGAATCGGTCCATTATGGAGATGGCTAGATGCATGATGAAAGGACATCATCTAAGTGATCTATTTTGGGTTAAAACATTTCAAACAACGATGTTTTTTGTTGACTAAGTAATCAATTTTGGGCTAAAGTAGTTTAGACATCAGTGTTTTTTTGTTGAATCAAAGTCCCATAAGGGAAATGATAAGACATCTTATGAATCTTAGTCAAGGAAGAAACCAAAGGTAGAAAATTTCAAATTATTTGGTTGTTTGGCATATGCACACATTCCAGATAAAGATAAACATAAGTTGGAAGCCAAAAGTAGGAAATGTATATTTATTGGATATAGCATTGAATTAAATATGAAGGTTTTTATAAGTAGAGATGTGATTTTTTATAAGAAACCCCCACATGTGCAAACATCCAAATTGGTAGGTGAAATTTTGTGTATCGGTAACAAAGAGCATGAACTCAAAACTCTTATCACATATAGGAGAAGAAAAAGAGAAGAGGAAAAAGAAGAGGGAAAAAAAGTAGGGTTGTAGTTAGAAGGAAAAGATGGAAGTCAATGAAGTAGTTCTCACAAAAGTTCAAAATGATTACATCGGACTCTTCAAGATGCAAAAGTAGATGAGATGTAACAAGGCGAGAGAAAAAAAAAATTAAAAGTTGCCATCTCATGTATATCTTGCTTTGACAATTGAAGTATTGAATTCACATGATCTGGCTTCTTTGGATGAAGCAAACAACAAACTATAATGGAGAAACACAATGCAAGTAGAATATGATGCTTTATTGAAAAACGAGACTTGGAAGTTAGTTCAATTACATTCAAATAAGAAACCAATAAGGTGTAAAAAAGTAATCAACTAAGTTAAAATCACATTGTTTGATTGGTAAAAATAAATTCAAATTAGTTGCAAAAGAATATGCTAAAAAAGTCAATATAGATTGTGAGGAAGCATTTTCTCTCACAGAAAAATTGATTACAAATAGAATATTGTTAGCTCTTGCATTACAGTTTTGATGACAAGTACAATGGATGGATGTCAAAAGTGTATTCTTAAATGGGGATTTGCAAGAAGTGTATATGGAGTAGTCGAAAGGATTTGTTGTTGAAGGAGAAGAAACGTTGGTGTGAAAGTTGGTGAAGGTCGTGTACGAATTAAAGCAAACCCCTCAAGATTGGTATGAAAAGATCGATATGTATCTTAGATCAAGAGGTTTCAATAAAAACAATTATGATTCTAACTCGTAAATAAATAAATAAAAAGGGAGAAGAACTTATCATTATGGTTGCATATGTTGATGACTTAATCACTATAGGTAATAGTTCTAAGTTGATTAAAGAACAAAAATATAATTTTTGCAAATCATTTGAGATGATTGACTTGGGATTGTTACATTATTATTTGGGTATTGAAATTTGGAAACAACCAAATAGCATTTTCATCTTATGGGCAAAGTGCACTTCATAATTGTTAAACAAGTTCAAGATGGAAGATTGTAATCCTAAGAAAACACCAATGGAGGTAAATTTAAAGCTTCAAAAGATGATTAATCAGAAGTCGTTAATGAATTGTTATATTCTCAACCTATAGGAGGATTGGTATATCTCACAACAACTAGACCAGACACAACTTTTGCAATTGTATGTTATTAAGGTTTTTAAACTATCATACGGAAACACATTTAGGTATATCAAAAGTACGTCACAATTTGGTATTGTATTTGAGAAGAATGATAATTTTGTGTTTAATAGTTTTTCATACGTAGAATAGGTAGGTGATATAGATGAGAGAAAATCTAAAATAAGTTATGCTTTTATTCTTGTTAGTGGAGTGATTTCATGGATAACTAAAAGCAACCTTTAGTAGAGCTCTTTCAAGAAGAAAAGTAGAATATAAAGCAATAATTGGAGCAACATGTGATGTTATATGGTTATATAAAAAATTATGTGATCTAAAGCTTCCACGTATGCAACTAAGTACTTTACACTATGACAACCAAAGTACAATCAAGATGACACAAAATCCAATCTAACATTTAAAATTAAAGCATGTCAAAATTCATCTTCATTACATCAAAGAACAAGTGTAAAGCAAAGAGATAGAGCTAATTTATTGCAAGTCCCAAGATCAAGTAGCAAACATCTTCACTACGACACTCAACAATAATAAACTCAAGAAATTTCAAAAGATATTAAAAATAACATAAAATGTAAATAAAACATGTCAAAATTCATCTTCATTACATCAAAGAACAAGTACAAAGCAAAGAGATAGAGCTAATTTATTGCAAGTCCCAAGATCAAGTAGCAAACATCTTCACTAAGACACTCAACAATAATAAACTCAAGAAATTTCAAAAGATATTAAAAATAACATAAAATGTTAATGTGATAAAGCCAAAAATAAAACATACATAACAAATGATATTTAAATTAATATATTTAATAAAATTAGATAAGCAGTTATTAATGAGGATAACAAAACTTGCTAAATATATTAATATCATATGGTTTGCCTTGTGAAATGTGGAAGGGTTATATGACAAATTAAACAAGGATTAGTGGGCCTAATGGTTAATAACATGTGTTTCCTTTTAAGAGGTCACAAGTTCAAACCCAGAGGGGGGTAGGGTATGTATACCTCCGTAGACTTTACCAGTAAAATCGTTGGGCGGAGGTGGTCTCATACACCAATTTGGTGTTTGGCTTGGCCGTGACCTTAAAAATAGATTATTATTATTATTATGTATACAAAAGAATTTTAAATGTTAGTTTATAATTGTATAATAATATTTGAATTTGAAAGTTTATAATATTCTATTTTAATATTTGTAAAATATATTTATATAAAATAATAATAATAATAATTATTATTATTATTATTATTTATTTATTTTTAAGATCACGACCAAGTTAGACACTAAATTGGTGTATGAGACTCTCTTGTTTGTGGGACAAGGGACTTCCTCCGTGCACTGACTTGACTGATAAAGACTATGGAGGTATACATACTCTACCCCCTCTGGATTTGAACCTATGACCTGCAAAGAGAAAACACATGCTCTTAACCATTATGATTGTAAGGATATTTTATAAGTAAATAATAAATTGTTTTACACTAAGATCTAGAATAATATTTAATTTTTTGTATATATAAAAGGTTTTTATAATCTAAGGAATTAGTTTAATTGGTTGTTAGTATTATTAGGTATTTGGCTAGTTCCAAGTCAACGAGTGGTTGATTTGAATCCTGATGAATAAGGCACACTAGTTTAAGCCGACGAATTTACTAGAGATATTATACACGGATGTGGGGAAACATCTCTTGAATTTCTCCTTGAAATTTTGCTTATATATATATGCCTTGGGATATTCAAAACTAAAGGCTATGTAGCCAGATAGAGCAACAACTCTGCATACTTGCCTTAAACAATAGTGAGTTATATAAAACAATATACTTGACTTAAAAGGTCATTAATTTCTTCTTTCAATATGATTCTATGAGTTGCATATTCAAAAAAATATGGTTGTTCCATGACTTAAAAATATACAAAACTACATCCTTCAATAAACAAATCAACAATCAATCCACTTTCATAAAAATGAAATTATATCCATGGTGCATGGAGGAAATCAATTGTGTGACCATCCTGAAAGATAGAGATGTTCCAGATACCATGCTCAAACCCCATTGCCTCTTTTGAGAGGCCATCTACTACCTTGTTCCTGTCCCTATATATATAAGACAAAGAAATGTGTGAGAAGGGTGTCATATGTTGTTGTACATCATAAAAAAGTGGTTGTAAAGTAAAATTTGTGAGTGATGTTTTTTTTTAATCCAATGGATAACCAATAAGGAATCCCCCAAAATTTGAAGTTGTGTAACACTGTATTGGTGAGTCAATTGGAGAGTTAGTTCAAAAGCCATCAGTTCACAATAATTGTTTGTTTCCTTCCCGATGCCATCTTTGAAAGCTATGTTGTGATTTGAGGAGAGAAACACTATTCCTCCTGAGCCTCCTACAGAAGGATTCTCTGAGAGGCACCATCAAAGTATGCCCAAGGAATATCCATATTGACGAATTATTTTTCTTTGATCAATATTTTTTGTTTTTCATCTGCCCGAGGATAAACATTTTGGATATTAAGAGACTAAATTGAGCATTTCAAGAGTAGGGTCTCCCTTCCTTCGAAAATCTTCGGGTTTCTAGTAAGCCAAATTCCCCATGCTATATCGAGTGGTGGATCTCTCATCTTCTTTGTATCCTTGTTTGTATACCAAGACCTGAAGGCTTCTTATGTGCTACCTCCTTCCCATATATGTCTTGTCCCTATCATGATTCCAACTTCTTTCCAGACTTTTTCCAAAAAGGAGCAAGTCAAAAGTAAGTGATCAACCCTTTACTTGCCAGTATAAACTACACCATCTTAGGCCAACGGAGTGTTTTTTTTTGTAAAACATCCTAGGTAGGAGCCTTGGTGTTTAATGCCAACCACATTAAGATTTTATTCTTGGAGGGACACTTTAAATTCCATATTATATTCCACCACCAAACATGTTGTCCCACCAAACCTTCCTCAACTAAATTTCTATTTCCTGGTTTAGGAGCCTAAGTCCTGGAAGGATTAAGAGACCATTACATTTGGTCTTCATCTTCCCCTAGTTTGACATTATTATCTTTCAGTGCATATTTATATGCCTCCCAAGCTTCCACAAGATCCTCTCCCAATCCAATTTCCTCCCAAGTGAGCCATTTTTGTTGCCAATTTGTAGACCTCTCCTAGTTCACAATTTCTCTTACTAAAAAAAAAATTTGCTTCGAAGTTCACGTGTCACCGTGGAGTTAGTATGTGTTGGCCTTTAAAACCTATCCAAGGATCAAGTGTTATATGGACTTGATCCCCGCTACCCACCTTCCATATCAACCAAATACCAATCAGTTGGAAATCTGAGTTCACAACTTTCCATATAATTGAGGCATTACACACCTATTTCATAGGGATTTTGATCCAATCCTCCACCATAGCTAGGTACAAGTGCTTAGATTTGATTACCTGGAGCCTAGTCATTTTCCTTGGACCAACATCCTTACCTTTTTTCTATCACATCCTTTGAGAAATTAAATAGGTTTTTTACAACCTTTATAGGGATTAAGGACACACTCTAACATTTGATTCTTAAGGTTGTGAGATAAGGAAGGAAGGCTCAGAAAGATTAGTGGAAAATGCAAATAGAACCTCAAATAAAGTATATATTCTCAATGAAATCAAAGGACACAAATGTTATATGGGACAAATAGATGAAATCTAGTTATGGCATAGAAGAATGGGCTATGTGACTTTCATAATTTAGTGAAAATCAACACTATACAAGCAGTGAGAGACATGCCAAAGATCACAAGACCTTCAAACACTATTTGCAAGCAATTTCAGCATGGGAAGCAGACAAGAGAAAGCTTCAAGTCAAAGGAATACTCAACATCAAAGCCATTGGAACTTGTACATATGGACCTTTGTGGGTGTAATGTCCCTAATTTGAACCCTTTGTAATTGTACATATAGGCTGGTGAGCCATGGTATCAATTGTAAATGTAATTGTGCATTTAGGTCAGTGAGGCGTGGGCACTAAATTTGTTTTTTCACGCACCTGAGCAGTGCGCAGAGAATTGTTATCAATGAAAGGGTGTGCATGTTTCAGAGTGTTGCACACACCTGAGTAAGTGCACACATTTTACAGTGTTGCACGCACTTGAGTAAGAGCACAAGAATTACTTGGAAGAGTGCATCGAGTTGGTTTGTGTGTGTGTGTGTGGGGGGGGGGTGTGGAGATCCTGTGTGGTTATGAGGTGAGATGGGACACAAATAGCCTAGTGCACCTATTCTTGTAAATGTAATCACAATTATTAATAATATCACATCGTTGTGTGCAGACATACTCGAACGAAAAGAGATGGGGGGCTAACACCACCGGAAAAGGGAAAAGGGGCGAGGACTTAAGCCTCAGGGAATATTTTATAATATTTTCGAAAAAGTGTAATGTCATGGATAAATTATTTTATCCTAAGTTCCCAGGGATGAGAACGAGTCACCAAGTGGATAAAACTATTTTTGAAGGTGACAAGTGTCGAGTTTAAGGCATGCAATATATATTGTTGGCCTTAGTGTAATTTAGGGGGTATTATTCATTTTTGGATATGCATAAGGGGTCAGATTGTTTGTAAAATCCGACTATTACATTATTTGCAAAGAAGTTTGCAAGGGATTTATATTTTGTATTCAGAGTTATGTTGTTGAAGAGGCGGGTTGTCAGGCACGTGAGCAGTCTCTCCGGGTGAGACATTTGTTGTTGAAGAGGCAGGTTGTCAGACCCGTGAGCATACTCTCCAGGTGAGATTTTTGTTGGGAATTGTTCCATGGTGTGTTGGGCATTAGATGCAGGGCTCAGAGACTTCATGTCTGACTTGTTTTTGGAATCCTGGAAGGGAAGTGGGGAAGTCAAGGGACTGTTGAGCAGAGAAGGGGCACACTTCCTTGGGTGTGATAGATGTGTGGGGAATGAGAGATTGTAGACTTGTTGCAGTAGTGGCACCTTGGATTGAGAAATTTTGTTGAGTATCAGACCTTAGCCTGACATCAGGAACCCCTTTTCCCTGGTGAAGTTAAGCCCCATCTCATGGGTGACCTGTTGCTGAAAGTATATGAGCAACAAAGTCTATGGCTGGGAGGAACGTCTGAATTCTGTGTGCAGTTAGTGTATTTCACAAAAGATAAGTGTTATTTATGTGTGTGTCTCAATTATTGTGTGTTTAATAATATATGTTGTTATGGGTTAATTCTTGTATGTTGTTACATATAAGTAATTGTTGTTATTCTAATTAAGGTTGCTTGCACGTGTATATGTGATGTTGTTAGGAAATATTTGTAGTTGTGCATAAGTATGACAGATATTCATAGTCTTGCATGTTAATTTATCCTTTGTTATTGTTCATGATTCTCCGACATAAGGTTTGAATGGTCGGGTGCGCAGGAAAGTAGCTTGTGTGCACAAGATGTTGGAACTCCTATGTGTGTACAGGGAAATCGGTCTCGTGCTTAAGGAAAGCAGAATTGGTGTGTGACGCTAGAATGGTTGCACACACAATAGTGTTGTGTGATTAGTATGCATGTGCGCAATAGTTTTGAATTACTTATGTTGTATTTTAAGTTATGTAAAAAGAAGAAAGCTAGTGTGGCGTGACTCAACTTGAGGTTGAGCGCGTTACTTAAAGTGATACTGCCTAGACTAGTGTTTAGTATAGAATCTATGCAATGGATTTTTCAGAGTAGCATTGTTCAGTAGTATGATGAGCTATGTTATAGTATGTTTGGTCAGAGCTATATAAGTTGAGATTGGTGACGTGGCCCAGCCTGGGTGGCTGGGGACATTAGATTGTGGTATTAGATCATTTTTGGGAGAAGTGTGTGGCGTAGCCTAGCCTAGAAGGTCGGGGACATTATAGATTGGTGTCAGAGCTATAGTTTCAACACTGAGCCTGCATGGGCCGAGTTCTACTTAAGGAAAAATTCAAAGGGGTAGGTGGCCAAATTTGGAATTTCAACGTGGCCATGGTGCGCATTAAATAAGAATGCACATATGTGCATGCTAAATATATGATATTGCGGGGTGCGGCATTGGAGCTGCGCAACAAAAAATGGTGCTTGGGTGTGCGCACTAAATTTTTGGGGTTGCGTAGAACAAATTTGTGGTGCATGCACATTACTAATACGTGGTGTACATGTTAAAAATTGACATCGCACATTGGTGTGTGTTGAATACTAGTGCGCACATGGAATTCAGAAAAAAGGATTCTGACAAGATGATGCAGAGTTTTCATGAAGTTGTCTCATGAATTTGTCTAACAAATCTTGCTGCCTGCACATTTTGCATAATTATCATCGATTAGAGCAAGACATAATCAATGCAGAAGGTCAAAATCATGGAAGATGCGCGGAGGACTTATAGTCGTAATGATGAATTCATGGATTTGTATGTTGGGTTTGGTGTTGAAGGTACATAATCCAAGGAGGAGCACATAAACTTGGTAAAAACCAGAAAGGGACCGCAAAAAGATGTCAAAATCTATATAAAGTTTATAATGAAAGGCTTATGAAAGCAAAGGAACAACAAGATGAATTCAATGTCAAATTGATGCAAAGCTTGGATAGAATAGAAAAGAAAATGGATAAGGAGACAAAGTCAATTAGATCAAGAAGTTGTAGGTCTCATGATGAGAAAAGAAGAGAAGAAAGAAGTCTTGGTAGGCATCGACCTCACTCGCCAAAGCATTCTTTTAGGAAAGTGTGCACTAGCTCGAGCCCATCTCTTGTCAGAAAGCATAAGAGAAGGACTAAGGTGGATGAGATATAGAGAGAAATGAATAAGATCAAGCCTCTACCTTTGACGATGAGCACAAGAAGGATGAAGATGCGGAGACCTGGCTGCTAGGTATGAGGAAGTACTTCCAGCTACATAATTGTTTTGTGCAGGCAGAAGGAATAATTGTTATTTATCAGCTAAAAGGAAAGGCATTAATGTGGTGGGATTAGTTTGTGCAAGTGCAACACATTGATGACAAGAAGGTTACTTCGAGGGAGTTCAAGAGGTATTTTCAAAATAAATACTTAATGAAGTGGTACTATGACAATAAAATGAAGGAGTTCTTTGAACTCAAGCTTGGGAGTATGACGATAGATGAGTATGAAAGAAGATTCTTAGAGCTGTTGAAATATGTCGCATTCATCAAGGATGAGAAAGTTAAAATTCAGAGGTACTTGAGTGGGTTCCCCTCATTTATCAGTGACAAGATATGGTATGATGATCCCAAGACATTGGAGGAAACCATAAGGCATGCTAAATGTCTTTATGACCAACAAAAGGGAAGACTGAATTTCCAAAAGGATTGGGAAGATAATATGAAGAGCAAGTTGGATCAGAGGAAGAAGGGGGCTAAGCCACCATTTTTCACAAATACTATGCAAGGGCATCCAACTCCCAAGGATTTTAGAATGACGGAGATGGTGGAGCAAAAGTCAAGACAACAATCAATTTAATGTTGGATTTGTGGAGGAGACCATATGCGCATAGATTACCCTCAAAATTATATATAGATTATGGTATATTATAACTTATATTTTGTCATGGACCATTTTTCTTTGATTAATATGGTATACCACACACACACACACACA
>SNQJ01S0011924.1:370717-385235 GCA_010110895.2 Picea sitchensis
AAAAGTTTGTGGAGATAGATAAGATAAGATAATTTTATTAATGTCCAACAAATGACCACAAAAGTAGGTCAATGGGACTGGGATCTACAACAAGTATGAGTACAATGTGGGAGTGCAATCACAACTCCTAGAAAATGCTGAAAATAACATAAAGAAAGAAATCTAAAGTCAAGTACTATCAGAAACTATATAACCATGACAAAGGCAAGGTGATCCAAAATATAAGCGAGTTTGCTCAACTCTAAAGACTTTCAAGAGAGAGAGAGAGAGTGAGAGACGTTTGATGATGAGGTTGTCAAGCTCTCCCAGATCGTATTGCCGAGGGAGAACTGGGCACTGACTCACTGTTAGAAGTCCTCAAGGACTATCAGGGGGTCCAAATGTATGATCCTGGGGGGATGTAGGAGCGGGGGATACTCCTAGCATCCGAGGTCGAACGAAAGAAACTTTGGATAGAACTCCGATAGTTCGTTTGAATCTGGAGGGTGGTCTGACGGGCGGGAGGCGATCAACGATGGATTTGTCTAGAACTATTTCCTTGAATTGCCTGAGGATGGATGGACTGATGTACTGTACGACACCTCCGAACTGGTCTTGATGATGATGATTTGTCTCCCCGAGGGAGAGGCCGAGGAGAGGCACGAGGTTTCACCAATCCACTGTCTATTGCATCTTGGGACTCTGCCCTTCGCTTGTTGCTCCGATCTGATGGGTTGGCATGAAAGTATGAGGTGATCGTTCTGGTCATCCAAGAGCGGGGTGTGGCATGTAAGAACTGAGATCTGTGGCAAAATATCTCCCTGATGAAAAGGGCTAGGCATCTCTGGTCCTGGTATCGAAAGAAAGTAGAGAGTGAGCTCCTCGACTCTCTATATAGGCAATGGAAGCATCCTCCGATCTCATAGTATATAGGGCACCTAAAGATGAGGTGCACCTCTGTCTCCGGCTCCTGTAAGTGGCACATCTGGCGGATCCTATCGGATCGTGGTATATGGTGGTTCGTCTCAATCTGGGGCCAATGGGATCTGACTTGGAGCTGACCCAATGGGATCCTAAGTGGATGCATCCAATGTCTGCGTGTATAGGGGGTGGATGACAATGCCATCCCGCAACTCCAAAAAGTGCTCTAGATAGAAGGACATCTTCGGGCCCAAGTTCATCGAAGGTGAAGTCCAAGTGACTCGAGTGTATAGTCTATATATGTCCTCTTTGGTGGCCTGATTCAGTACCTGTCTAGTCGGTAAGAAATGGCGCAATACATCAAGGGAGAAACCAAATGGGGGAAGACGCTCTAGGGAGATAGTCATCGACTGGAGAAGCCGAGACGCCTCTAAGAACCAGCCACATGCACGTCCTAAGGGGGGTGCCGAAGCAAGAGACTCTGAGGAGCAAAGATCGAGGTAGGGGTACCACTCTCTCCCAGTGGTAGAGTCACTGAAAGATCTAACTCTACATAAAAAAGAGACCAGGCGAAAAATGACCTTGAGGCGGAATGGGTGAATGCCAAACTCTGCCTAAATAATAGGTTGCGGAACTAACCGCTTGCAACGGATGATATGCCTGAGAAGTAGGGTCTAGACCCCCTCCAACCTGGCCCAGTCTGTTTGTAACAAGCTCGGTCCTTAGATCTCAGAGCCATAGAGAACTGTGGGTTTGATAATTGCCTCCATGAGGTAGAGCTTGGACGAGATGTCTTGAAACTGACCCAAGAAGCACTGTCTCTCAATGAGGGCCAGGGAACCATACCCTTTACTGATCCTAGGCAGAAGAGCCTATCGCATGTTGAAACATGCCCCCGTGAAGTTTACTCCCAGATAAGTGTATGCTGTGGTGATCTCAATCTCTGCTCCCCTGTAGTGGAAATGTAAGTCTGTAACAGAGTTATTCGATGCGTTGAAGATCAAAACCTTGGTTTTACCCAGGTTGATCGTCAACTGTCAAAGGTCACAAAAGCTGGCGATGCATCAATCTGTCTTTGTAGGCCCTCAGGAGTCAAGGCCAACAAAACCAAGTCGTCGACGAATAAGAGCAGGGAGATCAACACCTGATGTAGAAGGCAATCATCCCCTCCTAGATATGCTCATGGAGGTAGGACTCCAGCTCGTCAATGTAAATCCCAAAGAGTGTCGGTGAGAGAGGGCACCCCTGTTTTACCCCGATGGTACTCTGAATGAAGCCTGAGTCATCCTAAAACTAACTCATACAACCTCATGATGGCCACTAGAAGGCTCTCAACTATACTAATGTCACAAAGCCTCTGACGATGAGGCTGTCAAGGTCGCCCAGGTCTGATGGCTGATGGCAAGGGGGTCAAACTGGGCACTAGCTTTCTATCGAAGTCCTCAGGGACTACTCGGGGGTTTGCTGTATGATCCTGGGGGGGATGTAGGAGTGGGGGATACTCCTAGCATCCGAGGCCGAAAGAAAGAAACTTTAGATAGATCTCTGGCAACTCATCTGAATCTGGGAGGTAGTCTAGCGGATGGGAAGCGCCCCTCCTTGGATTCGTCTAGAGCTAATCCCTCTACCTCTCTGAGGATGTATGGGCTGATATACAGTTCGACACCTTCAAACTGATCTAGATGATAACGATCTATCTACTAAAGGGGGAGGCTGAGGAGAGACACGAGGTCTCACCAATCGACTGTTTGGTGTACTCTGGGACTCTGCCCACCGCTTGTTGCTTCGATTTGATGGATCAACATGAAAGTATGAAGTGATCATCTTGGTCATCCCAAGGCGAGGCATGGTGTGCAGGAACTAAGATCTGTGGCTGAAGATCTTCTCGATGAAGAGGGCTAGGCATCTTTGGTCCTGGTACCAAAAAAAATTAGAGAGCGAGCCCCCAGAGTCCCTATATAGGCAATGGTAGTGTCCTCTGATCTCATAATATACGGGGCACCTAAAGATGAGGTGCATCTTTGTCTCCGACTCCTGTAAGTGGCACATATGGTTGATCCTATCAGGATGTGGTATATGGTGGTTTGTCTCAATCTAGAGTCTATGAGATCCGACCCGAAGCTGTCCCAAAGGGATCTTGAGTGAGTGCATCCAATGCCTTCATGTATAAGCGGGGTGGACGACGATGCCATCTCACAACTCCAAAAAGTGCTCTAGATAGAAGGACATCTTCGGGCCCAAACTCGTCAGAGGCGAGGTCCAAGTGACTTGAATGTACAGTCTGTAGATGTCCTCTCTGATAGCCTGATACAATACTTGTATAGTCAGCAAGAGATGGCGCGGTGCATCAATGGAGAAGCTGAACGGGGGAAGGCGCTTTGGGAAGATAGTCATCGATTGGAGAAGCTGAGACGCCTTTGAGAACCAACCACATGCACAACCCAAGGGGGGGATCCGAAGTAAGAGCCTTCGAGGAGAAAAGAGTGAGGTAGGGGTACTGCTCTTTGCTGATGGTAGAGTCTCTGAAAGATATGACTCTATGAAGGAAAGGGACCAAGCGGAAAATGACCTTGAGGCGGAATGGGTGGACACCGAACTTTGCCTAAATAATGTGTGGTGGAACTGTTCACTTGTAGTGGATGATACGCCTAAGAAGTAGGGTCTAGACTCTCTCCAACCTGGCCCAGTCTGTTTGTAACAAGCTCGACCCCTTAATCTCAGAGACATAGAGAATTGTGGATCTGATAATCGCCTCCATGAGGTAGAGTTTGGACAAGATATCTTGAAACTGACCCAGGAAGCACTGTCTCTCAATGAGGGCCAAGTAACCATACCCTTTATTGAGCCGAGGTTGAAGGGCCCGTCGCATACCGAAACGGGGCCTCGTGAACTGTACTCCTAGGTAAGTGTATGCTATGGTGATCTCAATCTCTGTCCCCCGATAATAGAAATGTAGGTTTGTAAGAGAGCTCTTCTATGTGTTGAAGATCAAAACCTTGGTTTTACCCAGGTTGACCGTCAACTGTTGAAGGTCACAAAAGCTTGCTAGTGCATCGATCTGTCTCTGTAGGCCATCAAGAGTGGAGGTCAACAAGACCAAGACGTCRACGAATAAGAGCAGGGAGATCAATAACTGATGCAAAAGACAATCATCCCCCTCCTGGATATGCTCATGGAGGAAGGACTCCAACTCATTAATATAGATCCCAAAGAGTGTTGACGAGAGGGGGTACCCCTTTTTTTGAAAGATCATGTGCCATCTTGAGGTGTCTCGAAATTGACTCATATAGCCCCATGATGGCTACCATGAGGGCCTCAAATATGCTAATGTTGCAAGGCCTCTGGAATAATGCATCCCTCAGAATTGTGTTAAACACTTTTCGGAAGTCTACAAAGCAAGTGTAAACCTTTGAAGAGTGATCAAGAGCCTTCTGAATAATGGCTCGGAGTGTGAAGATGTGATCAATCGTCTGGTAGTGTGGGTGGAAACCGACTTGCCCTTTAGCCCTGAGATGACGCTTCTCCAGTTCCTCAGAGAGCCATTGGTGTAAGTGTTCTCGATAAAATGCAATAAGGTAGGTGAGATACAATTTAGACCAAGTCATCCAAAAAGATAAAAGATAAAATACAAAGGACAAAAGATAAAATATAAAGTACAAAATAGATAAAGTACATGTTTACTACATAAATCTCATCAATTTCTCATTGTTGAGAGGAAATCATCCTTGGTTTCCACTATAGATAAAATATAAAGTACAAAATAGATGAAGTACATGTTTACTACATAAATCTCATCAATTTCTCATTGTTGAGAGGAAATCATCCTTGATTTCCACTATAGATGGGGTACAACCCTTCCAACGAAGGGAAAAATAATCCTTAGGTTTGGTGTGGTTGGGGCCTTTAAATAGACCATAGTTACTAGACTCGACCAAGTCTACTTGAACTCTTTGAGTTTGAATGACTTGCTAGCATATCAAATTGGGTCAACCTAGTGAATTGAGTCTTGGAAAAAATTGGTCAAACCTGGGTTGATTTGGTCAAAACTAGTATTGTTGGGAAATAGTCATTGAGTCAACTTGAACTCTGTCAAAACTCGTACCGTGTCGTGGGGTTCGCTGAGTCAAGGCTGGGTCAATTCGCCAATGCACCTATAAAGGCAGATTTTGTCATATGGCTTTAGATTTTGATTTGACTCTTGACATTCGACATTCATGATCGCTAAATGTTGATATGTATTAAGAATCATTCTTGACGATTGAAATTTGATTGTATTTGGTATTGGTTATGTTTTGTCAATTGGTTTGTCCCATTCTATTCAATGTATTTATAATATATTAAATGTAATCTTTCATTTATAATGTAAAAATACGTTTATTTTTCTTGAAAATCTATATTTTTTTATATTTTTCATGGTGTCAAGTCTTTGTTGAGTCTCTGGCCAACATGATTCATGTCTTGGCTTGACTCTAATGACTTTGAGATAGATCCATGTCCTTGCTAAATATAGAGTTCTTGAACTAGTGGTAGAATGCTCAGTCAAAGAGAAGAGGTCTGTGAAAGAATGTTGGTGGAGGTCCTTCTTGTTGAGAAGCAAAACTCAAAGAAGAACATTGAAAACCAAGGAGAAGCATAGATGTAGGAGTGCATAAAATGAAGAGATGCATTCTGTTTCATAGTTGAAATGCATGGAAACAAGGAGTGAATTAGATCCTTGTTTGAAGTAGGATGATGATATGAAGAACTAGGTGGTACTACGAGTCCTCCCTGTTGGGGTTGGAGGATCCTATGTATTGGATGGAACATTGTGGCGAGGGTAGAAGAATGTGAGAATAACTTTGGATGGACGACAAGAGGTAGGTTCATTGATGGTATGAAGACTAGAAAGGATGGTGCAAAGGTGAATACAAAATGTGTCTCAAATACATTGGCTTTCCATTTAGTGGAGTTGTAGAAGTTTGTGGCTGTATAGATATGTTGGAAGCATGAAGAACTTTCAATGAATTGTGTTTTCTGGGAAAGAGAAGGCACATGAACAAACTAGAGTTGTGATTGTTGTTGCTCATGTGAGATGCTAGACACATTGGACTCGACAAGAGGAGAATTAGATGAGAGGGAAGATGTTGGAGCATGATGGTGTGTTGATGTTTTAGCATCGGACATGAACTTCCACATAGGTCTAGTGTCAGACGTGTGGAAGTCATCCAAAAGTCCTTTTGGACCTTTGTAATTCACTTCAATTAAAGTTAATTATTAAAGTGAAGAGACTTTTATTAATTGAGTGATTGATCTAATAAAATGTAAAGTATTTACATTAGTGAATTAGATGAATCTTGACCATTAATCTGGACTTAATCTCAATCGTCAATCTCATTGAGACATTAGGGTTTTGGAGACTTAGTCATCAATGGTTATGTTAGATTCGGTAAAAACTCAATATTATAAAAGGAAGGCAAAGTGAAAGGAGAATAGACAAGACAAAGAGAGTCAGTGATCCACAGAGTGTTTGATACACAGAGAGAGCAAAGAAGGATTTTTGCTCAGTTCGAAGGAGGAGAGAATAAGTAGTGCAGCAAGAGGAAGAATAATTCAACAACCACATTTTTTTGCGGAGGCCGTACCATCTAGCAGAGGTCGTACAACCAAGGACATGTCGTACAACAACAGATCAAGGCCACAACAGGGTCGTATAGGCCACAACAGGAAGCCATATAGGTTGCGGGCAGGCTGTCGTACGCCCGCAGGCAGTCGTATAGGTGCAGGCAGGGCTATTCAGCCATTGATAGGGCTGTACAGTTGCGGGCAGGCTGTATAGCTAGTAGCTACGGGCAACAGATCAAGGCAATAGGGTTTTCTTCAGTGCTGGTGTTTTACTATAATTTATTTCTTTTCTTAGTGGGCTATTTTCCCAGTTAAGGAGCCCTTGTAAGTTTGGAGTAATTAATGAAAAGCTGATCTTTGAACTTTGAAGTGCAAAAAATTGATTTCTGTGTGTGTGGAAACTGGTATATTTTGCATCCGCTGTATTTTTATTCCATGTAGTTAAATTTTCAGTTAGTGCATTTATTCTATGTTTAGAAATGGCAATAGGGTTTTCTTCAGTGCTGGTGTTTTACTATAATTTATTTCTTTTCTTAGTGGGCTATTTTCCCAGTTAAGGAGCCCTTGTGTTTGGAGTAATTAATGAAAAGCTGATCTTTGAACTTTGAAGTGCAAAAAATTGATTTCTGTGTGTGTGGAAACTGGTATATTTTGCATCCGCTGTATTTTTATTCCATGTAGTTAAATTTTCAGTTAGTGCATTTATTCTATGTTTAGAAATATTATTTTCTGTAAGTTTTTCTTGAGAGGATAAGGAAATAATTTGCCTAGGTGTTGGAATAAATATTTCAATATGGTGATCATGAATGTAGGCAAGAGGTGTGGACATTGCGTAAAATGTCATAGGGGTAAGTACCTTTTTTTTGGAGACCAGTGGTGGTTGGAGAACCTGCTGCATGGTCTTGAACATGGCCATCATGGTTTCCCACACGTGGATATGAAATTGTTGTTGTTGTTGTGCGAATTCCTATTGTTGTTGTGCAAGAGCTTGCACAAAAATATGATTTTGTTTTTGTAGGTTTTCCATGAAGCAAAGAAAGTAGATCTAGGGTCTGTAAAAAAAAGAGATTCTTACACTCAATTAGATCTCCTTTTTCACGAAGGTTACGATGCTGAAAAAACCACAACTTAAAATCGTTGTAACTTCCTCAATACTATTTAGAATTGCCATTATGACCCCAATCTAGAAATGATGTCTAAACTTTGCTTTTGATAGTGATGGTGCAATTTCAATTTGGTTCCTAGGAAAAAAGAAAATCATGTTGCAAAATAGGGTTTTGACAGACACTGAATATCAATTTCTTGAGGGTATAACTCATTCAATACTGAACAAAATCACGATTATTGTTGGTCCTCAATATTGAAATGGAACCAAAACTTTGCACATGATGACATTGATTTTGCTATAATCAGTTGCACTGATAAAAAGATATTACAACCGCAAAGAGAGCTCCAAATCTATGTTAGGATATAAGGCTTACATTTGTAATAAAGTCACTTTATGACTATAGGATATGTTAGTGTTCACTTTTTGTGTAAAGCGGTCTATCCCACATTCATAAGTGGAAATGATTTGCCTAGTGAACAATGATATATAAGCTTAGTGAACAATGATATATAAGGAGGTAAACTCCTTTGTAATAGATGCATCGAGTATTCATTGATAATATCATAGGGTGGTATTGTGAGTATCTTTCTTTGAGCTTAGTTATGTGACTCAATCCTATCCAAGTTTTTCTCATTTAGTGATCTAGCTCATTTTGTAATATGGTATTAGAGCAGGAAGTCGTATCAAGAGTCTTGGGCCTTTGAAAGACAAGGTTTTCGCTCTCGCGACTTCAATAGTCTGAGAGCCACGAAGTCTGTGCGAGTGTGAATACCTAGGGACTGTTGCTGACAGAGACAGATCAAGGGATCACCAACATGTCTTCCCAAACTCTAGAAGACATGATTTCAGCTCTTTGAGCTGAAGAAAAGAGAACCATTGCAAGAGAGACTGAAGGTGATTCTCAACCTAAGATGGCATTATACTCAAGAAACAATCATAGTAGATCAACTAAAGAGAAGGGATAGATGGAATGCTACTATTGCAAGAAAATGGGTCACACAACTTGGAACTGTAGATTTCAAGCCAATGATGTTCTCAAGGGAAAAGTCAAAGATAGACCACATGTAGCCAATGCAACCATTGTTGAAGACTGGATGTTGACAGTGGTGATGATCTTACTGAAGAAAGAACATTCTACGCATTTTAAGAAGGCCGCACTTTGAAGACAAGAATGGATTTAGTGTAGATACAACTCAACATGGATGGTTGCCTAGATAGTTTAGGAGTTTGTGAATCTTGGGAATTATACCCTTTTGAGGGTCATGAGACAACTTGATGGAGCACCGTGGATGTAGCTCAACATGGATGGTTCAATAATTCGAGAGATTCTTAATTCGAGAGTTTGGGGAGGTGGAATCCGGGAACTTGAGAATTCAACTTGGGAGCTACACCTTTACAAAGGTTACGAGGTAACTTGATGGAGCTCTACTTGGTCCAAGAACTGTTTTCAAAGAAAAAGCTTTTGAAGAATGTTTGGTTCTGATGTTTTAGTTTTCTGTCAGTGTGCTTTATCTTCAGTTAGTATGTTTTGCTTTCAGTACCGTAAGCCTTAAGAGGGGCTGTTAGGATATAAGGCTTATGTTTGTAATAAAGTCACTTTATGACTTTAGGATATATTAATGTTCACTTTTTGTGTAAAGTGGTCTATCCCACATTCATAAGTGGAAATGATTTTCTTAGTGAACAATGATATATAAGGAGGTAAACTCCTTTGTAATAGATGCATCAGTGATTCATCGATAATATCATAAGTTGTTATTTTGAGTATCTTTCTTTGAGTTTAGTTATGTGACTCAGTCACTCAACCCTATCTAGGCTTTCCCCATTTAGTGATCTAGCTCATTTTATAATAATCTGCAACCAGTTTATGTAAGCACAAAAATCTGAAGCTTGTTGAAGAGCATGGATGTAGTAGAGGGTAAGAGGTGAAGATCCTCTAAGGAGGTTAGATTGAGGGCCTTGTTCCTAAGAACCTTGACGATGTTAGATCTACTAAGGGTGTGAGATGGAAACTATAGAGGTCACTAGATCTAGAGGCTGCAGTTGTTTGGCTCTGATACCACATGATATGATCACAGTACCAGCAATGCAAATACTCACAGACAAGAGAACATAGGAGAGAAAGTATGAAAGTATTAGAGAAGAGATTGTGGGAACTGTACACACCTCTGCACACTCATTTGTATTAAGAAATATATATAGAGCACCCATTTGTATTAAGAATTATATATAAAGTACAAAACTGTGGGAGAGTGATCAAGTTTGACTGTATTCAATAAAATACAATAAAGTGGGTGAGCGATCATTTTAGACTGAGTTACCCAAAAGGACAAAAGATTAAATACAAACGAGAAAAGAGATAAAGTACATGTTCACACATGTTTACTACTTTAAGTCTCATTATGATCTTTAATGCTTATAGATGAGTTTTCTTTTCCTCGAAGGTTTGTTATAATTTGCCAAACAATCTCCTTGGTTTTCTAAATTTCCATGGATCTGGCCAAAAATATTTTAACAGTTTGTTTATATTTATAATTTATAATGTAGGCAAAAAACAAGAATCATTTTTTTATGCTTACAGTGTTCTTTTTCTTGAATAAAATGAAGTTTGATATTTGTCAATATTAGCCATTTGACAAGTTAGATCTATTATTTAGGCAATAACATAATCATTTTATCTATGCTTACAGTGGTCTTATTCTTAAATAAGTTTAAGATTGATTTCAATCAATGTTAGGCATTGGATTGCAACAATTTAGCATCTGCGTCGTGACTCATCTCTATCCTGCATAAAAAACAAAACAGAGTTCTGTCCGTTAATTAGAAAATACATCATATTCAAGCCTTAACAATTTTCAGATGGTCAGGAGAAGTGGGCTTAAGGAGACATTCCTTCAAAAAGTATTACAAGGTACAACAATATTAAGTTTTAGCTGTAAATCTATAACATATTGATAGTAATCTGCAGCAGTTGCCTTTTAGAAGTAAAAAGCTATTAGAAAGTAATACTTAAAGGAAAAAGTGGATACTTCAGTGTGCCTGGCCACAGAGGCTGCTTTAAGCCAAAAACAACGTATCCACAGTATATCATAGTTCAGATCTAACCAAGTATAATACAGTGTGGTTACTGACTTAAACTTCTGGTGATAGTTTTCCAAAGTCCCAGCCTTAGCAAGTTATTACCAAGTATAGCTTTAGTATTGATCACTTGATTTCCTTTTCCTTTTCTTCTCTCTGATTTTAATCATTCCCATGAGGCATTCCTTAGTAGGTATTGGACCTTTGAGGAAAACCTCCTTGAGCTGTTTTCTTTACTCTGCAGTTTGAATCTGTGTAAAACTCTCAGTGAAAACATCCACATTTTAATCTTAGACTACAATGTGTGTTTCAATGTTCTTCAAAGTTCAGACGACAAAGTGTAATTAGGTTTCTGTTAAGGCTGTCTTCTGCATTTAGTGCTAATCGAATTTACAGAATGATAGCCAACAGTTTTGCAGGATGAATTGGATGCTGTATTTGTCAATGCTATCCTTAGTGGTATTCAACAACGTAATCTAGAGGTAAGTGATTTTAATCCAGTGTTGTTTGCACTGTGCAGCACACCTTAGTTTTGTTCCACGAGATTCGATGTTATCATGTTGGTTTTCATGTAAAATTCCTGATGCCATGCTAAAACTTTTGCAAAGCTTGGAGTGTAACATGTTTATTGCCTTGTTTTGACTTCTTAATATAGAAAGCATGGGGTAAGCGGGTTTATGACCGAGTGGGGCTTATTATTGAGATTTTTAATGCCCATGCACAAAGCAAAGAAGCAAAATTACAGGTCAGCTACTTTCTGTTAAAGAAAACTGCTAATATTTCTTAGTCTTATTTATTGACATTGTCTTTTGAGCAACTTTTATGTGTCACAACTAACCAATGAAGTGAATTATGTTGTTTTCACATGTGGGCTCAGGCAGAATTGGCAGCTTTAATGTATAAAAAAACTAGGCTTGTTCGTGTGCGTGGCCCAGATGGTCGGCTTACATTTGGGGCAGATGGTGAAGCAGAGGTCGTTAGTGGTCGAGGGTGAGCTTAGTACTCATTATCTACTTTGTAAAAGAAGCATTTATTTTGGGTGCTTTCTTGTACTGTTATAGCTTCATCTTCTAGATTTTGTAGATAATGATGGAACTATGTGATCTATTGTGAGCCCCCTTAAGTCCGAACAGTAGGGGAAATTTAAAAAAAAGATAGGTGAGGTTGCCCTAATCATTGTACATTTCTTGCACCAAAATGGGCTTCATTAAAGACTTGTAGGAAAGTTAAACTTGTTGTATTGAATAACAATGAGAGCTACTTGATGCACTAGTAATCCCATGTTGAACAATATCAATTTTCTTATTTAGACAATGCTTCCTTTAACTATTAATAAAAACAATAATGTACATACAAGGCAATTATTAAAAAAATAGGGCCACAAGGGTGGCCACTACAAGCATTGGCTGAAAGTCTTAAAAGCAATAATAACTACCAAAGTTGTCCTATACTAGTATAATTAAATCTGCAGCCACTTGACAATGCAAAACAAGATCTGAGTGTCCAAAATAAATGCCATCTTGGCACACAAAAATGATAAACAGAGTCATAATGCTCAGCAATTATACAGCGACTGGAATCAGACCTGATGCGTGTCGGAGGTTATCTTTTTCATTCTTGGATGGACCACCCCATCCCTCATTTTGCGACTCTGTATCCGATACAGCAGCTTCCCAACCATCATTTCCTGGTTGCTTCTAGTTCTCTGAAATGGCAAACCAAAGAATCGGGAACTTATATTTTAATGGTTTTGCTAGAGAGCTACACAGACAGCTGTGGTGGCATTCTCTCCTCTCCCTCATGGCTCAGCCAACTTGGTGTCTTGGCTGCCTCTTACTTTGCTTATATTATGAGAATGTGCAAAAGAGGACGTGGAAACTTTCAAGGGTTCTCTGCTAAAGGTGAAAAGTGTCCCTCCCTAGTTTTCCTGGAGTTGGTGCAGATGTGCCATGGTCTAACATGATCTTTTGTGCCTGCGCTATAATCTGCAAGGAGAGATTGACATGACCTGAAATAATGTCTGCTCAGGAATGGTTTGTCAATAGGGGCCTGATTAAACACAATGTCATTCCTCATTGTCCAAATAAGAAACAAAACTTAGGGGCCTGATTAAACAGAGAGTTAAATCTCTGATACATTAAAATATTATCTTTCTAACAACATGACAAGTCAAACAAATACTGTAATAATGGAGTAGTTAGATCTCTCCTAAATCCATGGTTGATCATGTTACAACATGTGAAAACTAGCCTCTCAAAGACAATTCGCCCTCATCCAAAAATAGTAGTAGTATGCACCAAATAATGCTTATGAAGGGGTGCACCACCAAAAACAAGCATCAAACCAAGTCAAATGCCAAGTGTCCACATGAAATGCACCCTCCAAGAATGCATGCATGCAACCACTTCACATGTGTGAATTTCAAGGTAACCAACTCCATGGATGAATGTGCAAGATGCCAAGTGGATGGAGCACTCCAAAAGAAAAGATGTGGTCAAAACCCCAAAATAGCAAGTAGATCATCTCTCCACAAGTGTGCCCTCCAAGACAATTCAAAAATAGCAAGAAGAAACCTTCCACATGTGCGCCCTCGAAGAATAATCTCCAAAAAATAGCAAGGAGACCAAGAACAAGAGCATGCCAAGTCACACGTGTGACCCTCCACATGTGCCACGCGCCTCCCAATAACAACCTCCATAACCACCCCAAATCAAATAATATACATGCCAAGTCAAAGAGGTGAGGGCACTTTCCAATGAAGCTCAAAAGATGCCAAGTGTAGCTGAAATTCATGCAATAAAGATGAGAGAGCACCTAGGAGAGGTGTGCCCTAGAAAACTGTGCCATGTAACTACCTCAACCACCCAACAATTCATAAAATATTCTCCATGTTGAGTGTGCCCTAGGAGAATGTGTGAAGGTGGTTAGAATCCATCAATAAAATACTCCTCCATATGCCATGTGTCCAACCCAAGACAGTGCACCCTAGAGAAGTGTGCCAACCTTTTAAACAATATATTGCATGCCTTGAAAGTTGTACCCAAGAAGGGAGCGCACCACTAGAAAGCTTCAACTAAGTCCAAATAACCACTTCAAGTGTGAAAATGAAGCATATAAAATAGGGTGCCCAAGCTATTAATCTTTATTTGGACAAATTAGATTAATTTAACCATTGAACAATTAAATCAACCTCAACATGTGTGCACAAGGGTTAATGCTTAAATATAACCATAGTCCTCCCAATTAGTCACCAACAAATTAAATCACCATGAACATGTGTCCCAATGAGGGGTGCACTTTAATAAAGTGTTGTACCATATAAATAAAAGATGTTCTCCATAGCACAACCCCACCACGATAACAACAAAACGTAAAGTCCAACCTTAGGAAAAAGTTAGGTCACCATCAAATCACATATAGTACCCCCCCTTTAACTCAAACTTAGGAAGTAACATATCAATGAGGGTACTAACATCATGAGACACATTCCCCCTTAGGTGATGTCTAGCAAGTGTGACATTATAAAGTTAAATCACCTAGGAAAATCCCACAAAGGCAACATGGATCATCCCACCATATTAACATCATAAGAGAAAGGTGTAGATTTTCTGAGGTCCTATGAGGCTGCCACCTAAGGTCTGTCCTTGACCTTAGTATGGCTCTAAGTTTCAACTGTGTGGCTGTCTTTTCTTGCTGTTTTAGGACAGCAAACAATCATCAAACTTTCTACTCAATATTTAATGGTTAAGTGCTCTTTTAAGGTGCCCTTGCAAGTGTTTTCTTTACTCAATGTTAGCACATGGAATATACATTAAAACAAATAACACTACC
>SNQJ01S0011924.1:411526-431851 GCA_010110895.2 Picea sitchensis
TGGAATACACAACTGCTTATATCTAAACAAAAATTTATCTCCTAGAAAGAAGCCAAGATAAGCTGTTCTATATGCAATTCTGGACTAATGCATACCTGCAACTGTTTGCTTAAAGTCTGTGTCACCTGAATACATGTTGTTGAATGTCTTGAATCCCACATCCTAATTTCTGATAATATCATAATAGTAAGCCGAGGTACTCTTTCCTCGACTTTCTTTGCTGCCCCAGGCTTATGTTAAATGACAAAAGATTAACTATGAAGGAACTTCACCCACTTAAGATGCTGCAAATTTAGCTTTGCTCATGTATTGATGTATTTCAAGCTTGATGGTCAGAATAAAGCACAAACTCCTTTGGAAGCAAACAATGTCTCCAATGTTTTATTGCTTGAACAATTGCATAGGACTCCTGTTCATGCATTGAGTACTTCCTCTTTTCCTTATTCTTTTCACTGAAAAATGCTACAGGCCTGCCTTCTCATCTCAAGACTGCTCCAATCGTGATGTAACTTGCATCATAATCAACCTAGAATATCTTGTTAAAATCTGGCAAACAAAATACTGCTTCGATTATCCTTTTCTTCAACAGCTCAAGGCCACTTTAGGCTGTGTTATCGCACAAGTTGTAGGTTGGGCAAAGCCCAACCCAACCACTAAATGGTGACAACTAAGAGGTCACCTATTCACTGTCACCTTAGGCAGGTGCCCCCATCACTTTAGAGGTGAGATAGTCACCTCAAGGGGGGAATCCCGGTGACCCTAGGGGGAATGAGATGGAGATGAGGTCCCTAGAGGTCAATTGTAAATGGTATGAAGGTTTTGGAATGAAGTCTTGGGAAGGTCCAAGGGTTGCCAAGTATATTGAGTAACCTGCAAATGGTGAAATGCATGCCCGAGACACAAGAAAAACAAGTATATATTGTAATATAATCAATTGGACAAACACGTTTAAGCTTGCTGTCCCTAATAGCAGCTGTTAGTAACAATGTATATCAGCGATAAAATGGCACCATAAGCTGCAAAATAAATGCTAGAGATCAAGTAGAAGATACAAGAGAAAGACTAGCAAAACTGAAGACGAAAATCCAAGATACTAGCATGGAAGACAAGGCTGTTGTAAACAATTTTATGCAGCAAATTATATCAGCCTTATGGCTGTAACAATCAATGTATTACCGAAAGAAAATTAGCCACTGAAAATCCTCCAAGCTTTGCCAAAAAGTGTGCTAGACCAAGGAGAGTAAGTGTGCAAACTTTGGGCAAATTCCGGTGGTTGATAAGAGAGTTATTCAAACAACTGAGTTAGGGTTTCTGCAGCCCTAATGGTTGAAGATGCAAATTTGTAACAACAACAAGAAGTATCCCTTTGATGGGGACGCCCTAGTGGCTGTGAGGTGCCCAAAGCACAAGGAAGACAATCCAAGTTGCAAGAAGTAAAAATGATAAGAAATCACGTTTCCCGATGCAATATTTTGTTTCTCCAATGCAAGACTAGTGCCTTTAGTTATGGGTTAATGGGGTCAAAAAGAAGGAGCTAGGGTTACTAAATCCTTGGGGGTGTAAATCTTCTTACTTTTCAAGGCAAATAACCTAGCTAGGGTTTGAAGATGAGGGGTGTAAATCCTCTTACTTCTTCAACAAAACCCTTGCAAAATAACTTTAAAAGCTTAATAAAATGGTGGAAACTAGGATAGGGGTGTATATCCTTATACTCCCTATCTAGCCTTGGTCAAAACAACCTTATCTTGAATTACAAATGATAATAACAAAGTAAAGAGACCATACCATTCAAGAAAAAGCCTTAACATGCCAAAGTATACCTCCACAAAAGCAAGAGAAAGACCTCCTAGAGATAGCGCACCATCATCATCATCAACCATAACCATAAAAGCATTATTTCATAGCACAAGAGGCAAAATACTCCAAGTGCAGCGAAAATTTTAGACCAAGTACTTCTCACAAGAGGGAGAGTTATGTTAAAATGAGATTTTATGATCTCTTATTTATACAAAATGTCACTAAGATAATTTGTTCACATAATTGAGGGTAAACAATTCATTTTAATTTCACTTTTGCACAAAGAAAAAGCCCTAGTCATATGGACGTCACCCTTTAGGGGACGTTTTGGCACTAGGAGAAGGTTGTTGGTGATGTAGGAGTGTAGAAAGGCTTCCCAAAGCCACATGTCAAGCATCCCAACAACTTCCTTCATGATTAAGGCTCAAACCCCTCAAAACGTCCTTGTGCCAATGCGTGTCAACTCACCACCAAACCCTAACCCCCCTAGGTGACGTCATGCCTCTAAAGGTGACGTTTTGCCTCTCCTAGGAAAAACGTTTGGCATGTGGGGGCTAGGTTATTTCGTCCCAGTCATCTTCTAGGCCTTCAAAGTTTGATCTCTCTCATCCGGCATGCGGGCCCTTGGCATCCACCTGTGGGCTTCAAGCCCCATGGAAGCCCAAGCTAGGCTTGTTCTTCCAAAATTGTCCACCCACTAGGTCCTGCAAAGACAAATAAGCACGCCCTCCAAGGATCTCAAGTCATAACATCATGATAAGTGAATCCAATCAATAAATGAGCCACTTAAGCATGTGCATCAAAGATTACTATAAGTGCTCAAAGACATTATGCGACTTGTCAAGCTTGAATATGGGAGGGTTGACGAGGTGTCCTATTGGGTAGATCTTGGCCTAGGTCAAGGAGAGTTTCCAAGAGATCCCTCTCTAATCCATGTAAAGTGGGTGAAGTGGTTAGGGTCAAGACTCAATGGGCATAGGGCTCATGACATACACGAGGTTGTAGTGTCTCATTCATGGGTGCCTTTGTAGAGGGTGTGTGGTACGTTCGTCTGCAATGCACTTTTGCCAAGCCCATTATTTTGCCATTCTTTCATTCTTTCATAAATTTAAGGAAAGGTTGAAGGCCATTGTCCTGACGTGGTGTTCAGATAATGGCGGTGTCACCCACAAACACCTAGCGGAAATGAGAAGGCTGGCTCGTGATGAGACCCCCTTTCTCTCAGTCATGCAACTGAGAGCCATTACTTTGGCTTGATGACCAGATGATGGTAATGTCATACCACTAGATATTCATGGACATGATAAGTCGGCTCGTGATGAGACCTCCTATCCTCCAACTAACCTTTTAAGCATTCTTAATCAAATTTTTTGTGGGCCCCCTTTTCTCAAAGATAATCGTTTCATTGCTTTCTTGGGTGATCCCTGGGCGAAGCATCTAGAAGGTTCATACATAGGCTTTTATATTTTACCCAACATCAATCCCTCTGGGCCTTTAGTGCCTTCTTCCCATAGAATGAGGGACAGCCCTTCTTGGGTCCAATACACCCTAAAATCCCAAGAGACCAAGAAGTAGGGAAATGGTGATGGAAAGGTGGTATGAGCGTAATACACCCTAAAATCCCAAGAGATAAGGAAATGGGGGGAAATAGTGATGGAAAGTGGTAAGTATGGTCGGAAACGATACGATGGCTCCTCAAGGGAGTTCCTAGTAGCAAACCCATCCCCAAGGAAGACCACTTACTAGGGCACAATGTCAACCACCAAGGTGAAGCAAGGCAAAAGGCATAATGTCCAAGCATATATCATGAAATCTAAAGCAATCTAAGATACAACATACTTAAGTGCCTCAAATATTGAAATGATTCTCACCATAATACTGACTTGTACTTCATGGAGCAAGGTCCACTGCCTTTCGGAAGCCCACTGGTGTGGTGGATGCCATCTGAAAATCTGCGACCTCTGTGGTGGTGAGAAGGGTCTCCATCTGTGCAAAAGGATACTGCTAATCGAGTAGTCTCTCAACACTCCATATCTGCAACCTGAGGGCCTTGAGACATAATCTCCTTAGTTATCCACAAAATGGGGATAACAGGCTGCTTTTGACCACTGGAAAGTCCTTCGTACATACTGTAGTGGGTGCACAAACATCACTGAAATTCCAAATAATATCATGAAAAATCCTGACCTCTGTCAGAATTTGTGGTGCAGGGCAATCAAGAAAACTGTTACCTACTCTGGATCCATTTATAAACCTTATTTTGACACCACAAAACCGAAATGTACAAGTTCACCTTGAAAAAATTGCATTTCTTCAAATAAATGTGCAACTTCTCCTTTCCTAATATCTCCCAAACCAATCTCGGATGCTGCAAATGCTCTTCCTTAGTCTTGTTAAAAACTGTGATATCGTCCAAGCAAACAATCATGAAATTACCATTGTATGGTCTCAAGTTTCAACACCTTGATCATCAGGCTGATGCAAGTACTTGGTGCATTGGTCAGCCCAAAAGGCATAGCCAACCACTCATATAACCATCCTTTCCCTCAAATGTGGTCTTCCACTCATCTTTTGCTATAATTCAAATTTGTTGGTATCCACTTCTTAAGTTAATCTTTGAAAAGTAGCTAGAACCACTATCACAATCCATCATACTGTCCACATGAGGTGAGAGAAATCTACCCCTGATGGTGATCTTTTTCAAAGCTCTAAATTTTGTGCATATTCTCTAGGTCCCATCCTTATTGGGTGTGATCAATGCTGGTAGTAGGTACTGCACATAGGCTAATGCTCTCTTTTATCAATCCTTTAGACAACAATTCCCAAATCTGCTGCTTCATATTTTCATTTTTCATTGGGCTTACATAATTAGCTGCTCAGTTTGGTAAACTGGCTCCCAGAATCTGGTGAATTTGGTGTGTAATTCCTCCTGTTCTTGGCAAACCGACATGTAACTCATCTCTACTGATATGTCCATATTCCTCCGTTAGTTCTCTAACTTAAGGCAACTCCTAAGCTGGCTTTTCTTCAACTTGCTTGGCCACCAATGCATTGCACCTCTCCTATTTCTCTCTCAACACTAAAAAATTTCTTAGCTGATAATAACAATAGGTTCTTTGGCTCATTGTCATTCAATGGTAACAATTGGAATTTCGTTTTGTCTGTTGAGAACGTGTGTGTTTTCCCTCCTATTATGATTGCTTTTGTGTCATATTGCCATGATCATCCCCACAAAAGATGGCAATCATCCATGGGTGTAATGTCAAACAAAACTTCATCGTGACACTCGGCAATATTAAATGTCCTCCTGACATTGCTGGTTCACCATCACCTTATAATTCTTTTGAAACAAAAAATGCATATCAGGCTTGCCTCCAACTTCACATTTTGTCCAGAAAGTTCATTTTGGCAACCAGCAATCTTTCTCTGGTGCTTGAACTTATTTTCTAGAAGTTGTTGTCATCTTTCTCATCATCAGATTTTCTCCTTGCTCTGTAGGAACTGCTGCCGATGTCTCTCCTAAAGTTCTCCTTGTGCCAAGGTTGTCTGTTGTTCAGTCCCTTGGTCTATATCTCCTCTTTGTGGACACTATTAGGACTTGTGCCCTTCTGCTTTGCAAGTGAAAGAACAAATGATTTTCCTTGTGCTTTGAAAATCTCTCTGTTCCTCTATAAAATTATCTGCCTCATCCTCTTCCTTTAAGCAAATTCTCTTCTCCAGGACTTTCAGTGTTATCCTCCTGTGCATTCTCTACTTTGGATGTGGAAGCTGTGCCGCTATTTCTGTTCGTGGAACCTGCGCCTATTCCTCTGCCAAATGCTTTTTGATGATATTTTGGGACAACTTCTCTTCTGCCTTTAATGCTAATTGATATGCCTCTTCTACTGAATACAGCTTATGCAAGCTGATCTCATCTTGAATAATGAAATACTTTTCATTTACATACCTTGAAGTCTGCTGGTCTTCATCTTGTTCGTGTCTGGTTTGCATTGCCAACTTGTAAATTTCTTTCATATACTTGTGCATGCTGTGCTGCTTCTCTATTTCAAATTCTGCAATTGCTTGAACAATGTTTGCTTGTAATTTATAGGCAAAAACTTCTCTTGGAGTTTTGACACTGTTTTGCTCCAGCTTTGAATCCTGTATTTCCCCTTTCAGATGCACTCTATCCCACCAAATTGTGGTGTGTACTTTCAACTTTGTACACGTGAATTTCAGTCTCTGGGGGTCTTCCATCTCATTTATCCAGTCTACCAATTCTTTTTCTTTCAGACTTCTGCTATAACATGAAACTTTTATTTTTTCTTCGTCCTCCTTTTGTTTTGGTTCACTTAATTCTTCCCCTTTGCATTTCTGTTTTCCTCCATGTCTTCAATCCTTTTCTTCAGTGCCTCAACTCCCTATTGACAACTGTTCCATCTCTTGTGTGTGCTATTCTTCACTCTCACAATTCAACTTCTTTTGTGTAGCCACCCCCTTCTGTTCTGAGAATTCCTTTCATACCCAGCGCCATCCTGCTCTGATACCAAAATGATGCAGCAGCTCCATGGAAAAACACTAATAGAAAATGGCAGAGTTTAGAACTATTAACGAACATCAAAACAGAACTAAGCTCATGCAGGGAAAAATAGTACTTTGATTAGTATACAACAGAGTACATAAGAATCAAGTTACAATGCCTTAGCCTTAAGCTCACAAACATTCCTTCTACCTCATTGCTATCCACACTCTTCCTCCCTCTACAGTCAATTACATCTATCAATCTGCCTAATGCTTTGCTTCCTGATGTGCCCAGTAGTTGTGGAGCTGTTCTTTCATCTTCCTTATTTTTTTAGCTGCTTTGGATCTGTGCGCCTGTTCACCTTCCAATTCTGTGCCTTTTCTTCTCGTTTCAAGTCTGCCCATCTCTCTTTGACTTTTCAAAACTATCTTCCAATATTATATTCATCCGTGTTCAAGTCAATCTGTATGCCCCTTCTGATTGGCCTCTACGCGAACAAGTCTGTTCCATCTTGCGAGCTATTCCAATCAGTGTTGAAAAAATTGCCGATTTTTCGCGACTTTTACCTTGAGCCGATTTTTACTCTTGAAAAAATCACGACTTTTTGTATTTTCGAAAAGTCCCGACTTTTACTAAAAATCGCTGACTTTTACCAAAAAGTCTCTGGACACAGGGAACCCGCGGGCATAAGGGCTTTTTTTTTTTTTGGTCATTTGTGTTTTTTTGCTTGTGTGGAAGGAAGGAGAAGGGTTTGTGGTCTTCCTCAATCACTGTGGAGGCAACTTAACAACCATCATCATCACCATCAAGGATTTCTAAGTGGAGCAAGGGTTCAATTTCATTTGCCAACCGGTGTTGAATCTTCCATTCATAGGTATGTATCTAAATCCCTCCATTCTTAGGAGGAGTGGCCTGAAGACATCATGGAGGTGATGTGCTAGCATCAGCACATCCTTCTACACTTATTGATACACCTACTCATGCACACACCAATAGTCATCCACCATCAGATACAGGGCCTTCTACTGTGAGGGGCAGGCCTGACAAACAACACCTTATATTTTCTTGTAAAAGGGAGAGAGGCGGAGGCCGACATTGATAGTAGCTAGCTATGGATTTTGTTTTCATTTGTCGTGTATATCAGACATCTGTGAGACTCCATCATGATGATGAATAGAGATACATTTATAATTATTATATATGTGATGTCATTTTGTGTTGGAGAGGCCCTTCAACATTCAATATCAACTTTGATGTATAATTTTTATTTGGCATCCTGAAGTGACTACATATATATCAATGATTTCTCCATATTTATGTGCCAAGATTTCTCCATATTTATGTGCCAATGTGTTTATTTGATGTTGTTGTTGCTTTATATGTTTAAAATTTTGAAAAAAATGAATATATTTTGTATTTTTTAATGTTTGTCGTGGTTTTCCGATTTTTTGCCGAAACGATTTTTTCCGGACCCTCGCCGACTTTTTGCCGATGCTGACTTTTTCAACACTGATTCCAATTGCGCACTTTTTCTCCACTTGCTTTTGCAGACACTGTAATCCCTTTCTGATCCAACTTTGAATTTTGTATTTCCGCTTTCAGATGCACTCTCGGTGCACATAATCCCACCAAATTGTGGTGTGTACTTTCAACTTTGTACATGTGAATTTCAGTCTCTGGGGGTCTTCCATCTCATTTATCCAGTCTATCAATTCTTTTTCTTTCAGACTTCTGCTATAACACAACTTTTATTTTTTCTTCATCCTCCTTTCGTTTTGGTCCACTTAATTCTTCCTCTTTACATTTCTGTTTTCCTCCAAGTCTTCAATCCTTTTCTTCAGTGCCTCAACTCCCTATTGACAACTGCTCTGTCTCTTGTGTGTTCTATTCTTCACTCTCACAATTCAACTTCTTTTGTGTAGCCACCCCCTTCTGTTCTGAGAATTCCTTTCATACCCAGCACCATCCTGCTGTGATACCAAAATGATGCAGCAGCTCTATGGAAAAACACTTATAGAAAATAGCACAGAGTTTAGAACTATTAGCGAACATCAACACAGAACTAAGCTCATGCAGGGCAAACATAGTAGTTTGATTAGTATACAACAGAGTACATAAATGATAAGATACAATGCCTTAGCCTTAAGCTGACAAACATTCCTTCTACCTCACTGCTATCCACACTCTTCACCCCTCTACAGTCAATTGCATCTACCTAATGGTTTGCTTCCTGGTGTGCCCAGTAGTTGCTGTAGATTTTCTGAGGTCCTATGAGGCTGCCACCTAAGGTCTGTCCTTGACCTTAGTATGGCTCTAAGTTTCAACTGTGTGGCTGTCTTCTTTTGCTGTTTTAGGACAGAAAACAGTCACCCAACTTTCTGCTCAATGTTTTGATGGTTAAGTGCTCTTTTGAGGTGCCCTTGCAAGTGTTTTCTTTACTCAATGTTAGCACATGCAATATAACTTAAAACACATAACACTACCTCTAGATTTTTTAACTTTAAAATGCTGATCTACACTTCTAAGCATGCATAAATTTGACACAGGTATTTTTGGTCAACATGACCCTGGATAAACCCCCCCGGGGAAAACCAATTTGGGATATATGTCTATATAATGATGATCAAAGCATGAGATACAACAAGTAATACAATACAAATGAAGTTGTATACATAGCAAGCTCCTCACAAGCCTTGCCACAAGATCCAGAGAAAGATGAGCCCAAACTCAGGTGTGCCCTCTCCCTTTGTTGCTCTCTGCACTGAAATGAAACGCTCTCCTTCCTCTTTGACCCAATGAAGAAATCCCTCCACAGGAATGTGCTCTCCTGTGCTGCCTCTCCACTGAACCTGTCAAAACTGGCTTCCTCCAAGTGAAACTGCTACCAGGTAGCTGTGCATCCACTCCTATGGTGCGCCCTCCTCCTAGCAGATGTGATCACCATTAAATAACTGAGGCCTAAGCTGGATGCCTCTCTCCATGGAAGCATGCACCCAAGCTCTCCTCTCCCAATGCAACTGACCTCATCTCAAGGCTCCCTCTCTTCCTCTCCAAGTGAGCATAACAAGGAATATGCGTGCCTCCTCTAGTAAATGCGCCCCTCCTCCATGTAGCATGCGCCCTCCAAGGAATGGAAGCTAAACCTCCATGGATAATCTCTCCATGCAAGCTCAAGCCAACAAGAGCTTCCTCCTCAAGCTCTCAAGGGTTTCTACTCAAACCCTCATCAAGTGTGCCCTCCTCTCCTTGAGAAATGTGCCCCTCCTCTTCTCCAAAACTCACAAGTGAAGAATGAATCTCAATAATGTACTATACCCTCCTTTGGCCAAGCCCTAAAAGATGAATGGCCTAGATCCAATCTGGCCAAGTCTAATCAATGGGTGAGATCTCATCCAAAAATCTCACTAAGGAAACAAACTTTCCTTAGTTGCTTTATGTCTATTAATTCACCCACATTGTGAATTAATTGTCACTTTATGACTTAAGTGACATATTTCACTTTTGACTTAAATCTCCCAAGTCAAAGTGAAATTAGAATCATAAAGTAAAGTACAAGAGTAATAGTCTTCCCCCTTTGTGCTTAGAGACTCATAAGCACATGGGGACCACTTTCCAAGGTACCCAAATCTCAACAGTTGCGGAGCTGTTCTTTAATCTTCCTTCTCTTTTTAGCTGTTTTGGATCCGTGCACTTGTTCACCTTCCAATTCTGTGCCTTTTCTTCTCGTTTCAAGTCTGCCTACCTCGCTTTGGCTTTTCAAAACTGTCTGCCAATATTATATTCATCTGTGTGCAAGTCAAATCTGTATGCCCCTTCTGATTGGTCTCTACATGATCAACTCTGTTCCATCTTGCGAACTATTCCAATTGTGCACTTTTTCTCCACTTGCTTTTGCGGACACTGTAATCCCTCTCTACACTTGCTTGCCGACTTTGCTTCTGCATTCTTAAGCTGGTTCAAGTTTCAACTCTGTCATCCTTTTCTCTGCGCTTCCACATGTGCTTAACTCTGACACTCTCTTCTGCACATTCCTTGTAGATGGTTCCTGTATCATCTACGTTTTACTCTTGGACAAATTTGAGTTTGTTCACATAAGCTCTGTATCAAAGTATTCACAGAGATCAACACACTTTTATTCTTCAAGTGTTGCTTATTGACACCAAGGAATCCATTATCTTGAAATTACCTTCATATGATCAAACTATAGGCATATACTATTGATTGTACAGAGGAGAAAACATGTCATTCTTTTTCCTCAGATACGAGAATGAAATAGTTTTATCTCTGTTTATCAGTGTTTTCTTCTCTTTTCTCACAGGGATTATTTATTGAGGGATTTACAAATGACAGTTACACTACCTATCAATTTCTTTTTCTAGCCATATATTTCTACCATTGGGTAGAAGCAAAGCATAGCCCTTGGGATACACAAAGACATTTCTCTTTAACAAGGGCCACCAAACATTAGAAATAGCAGAGGATCACCAAGATATGTAGTATTTGATGTCTCATTATTAGCTTCCTTTTGTTTGTTTGAAGAGGATTTTGGTTGTGGATGGTAATAGATAGGAGAGATACAATTTTGTCTCTAGGAGCTACTTGGTGGCCACTGGCTGCTCAAACTCAAGATTTCCCATAATATTCCTAAAGCTGCAAACTTTTGTCCAGACAACATTTTTAGACACATTTTGGAAGTCTATATTGATAAACGAGGGGAGTTGATATTGTTAATAGTTTGATGATGATATCACTCTGACACATCATTTTTTCCAAGGAAAATCTCGTTGAGAAACCTGAGGGATGCTTCCTCACATTCGTGGATGGCATCCCTAGTAAACTTGTGAGTGTAGACTAGTGAAGCTAACCTAGGGGGATTCGAACTGGGCACCTACTGGCACGGAACTGGCCAAATGCCCAACAACATTGGCGACAATTGGTTGAGCTAACCCCTTGGGCTCTCCGTGACACATTCTATCTCACGGCCATACTACATATTTGTTTACGACCATTGGACTTTTGTGCTATAGCTCAGAGATGCAATATACAACACCTTGAGGTATTGCATTGATTGATATTTGGTTATTCATTTTTTTAGAACAGTTTGCATTTCATTATTACCTTTCAATATTTTGTGATTTATTTTGTTAATGTGGGATGTTCTTATAAACAACTATAGTGTTAAATGAATCTGCACTCTTCTTGGGTTACTTAGCTTTTTACAAAGAAATTTTGAGGTTTATTTTCTAACATGGTTGGAGAATATTTTGTATAGTTCGATATTTTACAGGATTGTTGATCTAGTGGGAAAGCGTTTTAAGCAGTTTGAATTGTTTTTTGCAGGAGGGCTAGTGGAGGAAGAGGATTTATTAGTGGTGCAGGGGAGACTGAAATTCAACTCCAGCGTCGCAGGTTCAAGCTTTGTTCAGATATTTAGGACATTGTAACATATATTTTTTACAACACTGAAGCCTTATATTAGAGATGCTCATTAGAATGGAAGTGCTACATATGGGATATGATCAATTTTCTAAAGAAAATAAAATAAAATTACAACCCAATATTTTATCGTCCATATTAGTGGGTTGACGATATTTCTTCCTATCTCTTGCAAGCACAAATGTTCTACTTGCTAACCCTTTTTTTGGATTGACTAGAGCTACAAACATAGTGTGAATTTGCTGCATTGTCTTTGGATCTTATCTTGAAAAGGATATTGAAAATTGAGAACATCTCTTTAATAAGCGGGCAGTGGATGTGTGTGAATGGCCGTTATGACTGAGTGGCCCTTGGATTTTTAGTGTTACATAAGGCTATCTTGAAGTTTTCTCTGCTTTTCTTAGCTGCTGTGGGACATTGATTAATATGGTGTTGAAATCCTCATGTCAATGGTGATCGTTGGTATTTACAATTTTTCCAATGTAACAAACAATGTGGATTTGTCAAGTTTCTGGATAAATTTGTTGGTGTTGGGAATGACACAAAGTCAGATTCAGATGTCTCTGCTGTTCTGTGTGAGCAGTTGTGCATTCAGAATTATGTGCGAGGAGGGTTTTCTGGTTACACATGAAGTAGAATCTGATTTGCATTATTCTATATTCACATGGGAGCTAGCTGAGGAATTAGAATTCAAATTATTTTTAAGCATTTAAAAGTGTTTGATTGATTATTTAATGAAGTAAACAAGAACCTTTTTTTTAAAGGTAACAATGGCTTATTGGGAACCAAGAGTAAATATAATGGTAGAATTATGCATGTATTTTTGGTTCAAGCCTAGTTACCAAGTGCCTAATTAAAGAGCTACTAAAAGTTTATAGCAGGTGGACAGTCTGCCACAAATGTAGCCAGAGTGTGCTGATTGGCATTGATTAATATGGTGTTGAAATCCTCACGTCAGTGGTTATCATTAGTATGCACAATTCTTCCATTGTAACCAATAACGTGGATTTGTCAAGTTTATGGATAAATTTGTTGGTGTTGGGAATGACACAAAGTCACATTCAGATGTCGCTGCTGTTTTATGTGAGCAGTTGTGCATTCAGAATTATGTGCGAGGAGGGTTTTGTGGTTACACATGAAGTAGAATCTGATTTGCATTATTTGATATTCACATGAGAGCTAGCTGAGGAATTAAAATTCAAATCATTTTTAAGCATTTAAAAGTGTTTGATTGATGATTTAACGAAGTAAACAAGAACCTTTTTTTAAAAGGTAACAATGGCTTATTGGGAACCAAGAGTAAATATAATGGTAGAATTATGCATGTATTTTTGGTGCAAGCCTAATTACCAAGTGCCTAGTTAAAGGCCTACTAAAAGTTTATAGCAGGTGGCCTGTCTGCCACACATGTAGCCAGAGTACGGTTATTGCCATAGATAATGACCTAGAGATAGAAAACTTGGAGTGCTTTCTAATTCATGTGAATTTGGCAAGCATCTTTGCCGTGAATGTTCATTATAGGTTTTATTTTTCCTTTTTAAAATACAAGGCTCAGAGGAGAGTCGGAGGAGACACAAGAGTAGTTTCCTTCTTTATGATTTTCTATTACTTACAGTCTTTATTGTTTGCTTCTTTTCTTTTATTTTCTGGTCGACTTCAGCCATTCAGAGTTAGCCATATAAGCAGGGAAAACATTTCCAAGAGATTCCAAGAGAGTCTACGCTGCATTTATGTTCAGAACTATGTGCAAACCCTTGCAGGGTCAATTACATGACCCTCTTTATGATGGCTATGTGGAGCTGCCTTAATGAGATAGAAAACCTTAGGACCTGTTATCCCCACCTTTTAGGGATAACTAAGGAGGTGATGTCTTGGGGCCCTTAGGTTGCAGACATGGAGTACCGAAAGGCAGACAACTTGCAGTATCCACTTGCACAGATGGAGACCCTTCTCACCACCACAGAGGTTAGGATTTTCAGATGGCGTCCACCACACCAGCTGGCTTCCGGAAGGCAATGGGCCTTGCTCCATGAGGTACAAGTCAGGTATTATGGTGAGTGTCATTTCAATATTTGAGGCATTTTGAGTATGTCGTATTTTAGACTACTTAAGATTTCATGACATATGCTTGGACATTATGCTTTTTGTTTCGTTTCACCTTGGTGGTTGACATTGTGCCCTAATAAGTGGTCTTCCTCGGGAATGGGTTTGCTACTAAGAAACTCCCTTGAAGAGCCATCGTACCGTTCCCAGCCATACTTACCACTTTCCATCACCTAAAACCTTGTTTCCTTGTCTCTTGGGATTTTAGGGTGTACTGACCCAAGAAGGGGTTGTCCCTCATTTCATGGGAAGAAAGGGCTAAAGGCCCAGAGGGGTTGCTGTTGGCTAAAAAGATAAGAGCCTAAGTATAAACCTTCCAGATGCTTCGCCTAAGGATCCTCGAGAAAGCAATGAAACGCTTCTCTATAAGAAATGGGGGACTTACAAAATAAATGATAATGAATGCTTAAAGGGTTAGTTGGAGGATGGGAGGTCTCATCACGAGCCGACCTATCATGATCATGGATACTTAGCGGTATGACATTACCATCATTTGGTTACCAAGCCAGGGTAGTGGTTCTCAGTTGCACGACTGGGGGCAAGGGGGTTTCATCACGAGCCAACCTTCACATTTCCGCGAGGTATTTGTGAATGACACTGTCATTACTTGGACACCAAGCCAGGACAGTGGCCTCCAACTTATCCCTTAAAATATAAAGAAGAAAAGAATGGCAAGATGGTCTTGGAAAAAGTGCATCACAAAATAAGGTGCCACACACCCTCTACAAAGGAACCCATAGATGAGATACTACAACCCCTTGTATGTCATGAACCCTTTTCCCAATGAGTCTTGACCCATGACCACTTCATCCACTTCACATGGCTTAGAGAGGGATCACTTGGGAAACATTCCTTGACCTAGGGAAAGATCTACCTAATAGGACACCTCGTCAACCCTCCCATACCCAAGCTTGGCAAGTTGCATAATGTTTTTGAGCACTTACTTGTTTGACATGGTAATCTTTGATGCACATGCTTAGGTGGCTCATTTATTGATTTCATTTACTCATCATGATATTTTGACTTGAGATCCTTGGAGGGCGTGCTTATTTGTCTTTGCAGGACCTTGCTTGGTGGCTAGTTTTGGGACAACAAGCCTAGCTTGGGCTTCCATGGGGCTTCAAGCCCACAGGTTGGATGCCAAGGGCCCGCATGCCGGAGGACAGAGATGTGCCTTTGGAGGCCTAGAAGACATCATGGATGACGTGACCTAGCCCTCACATGCCAAACGTTTTGCCTAGGAGAGGCAAAACGTCATCTTTGGAGGCTTGACATCACCTAAAGGGGCTAGGGTTTGGTGGTGAAGATATGGCTCATTGACACATGGATGTTTTGAGGAGAAGAAGACTTTGACCATATGAGTAGGACTTGGGTGAGTGACAAGTGGCCTTTGGAGGCCTAGCCATGCATCTACTACCTTAACGACTTCTTCAAAGTGCCAAAATGTTCCCTAAAGGGGAGACATCCTCTTGTTTTAGGGTTTCATTTGTGCAAAAAGTAAATTTTACAGTGAATTGTTTAATATTATTTTGTAAAGGGGCAAGATTAGGGCTGTTTACCCCTTTTCTTGTGGTTTACCCTAAATTTTGTATAAATAAGAGATCATGTGAATCTCATTTAAACATAACTCTCCCATCTTGGAGAGGTACTTGGCTGAAATTTTCGCTGCCTTTGGAATATTTCATCTCTCTTTTGCTATTTGTCATGGTTTGTCTTGCTATTTGTGGATTGAAGTAGTGCGCTACACTTGGAGGATCTATCTCTTGCTTGTTGGTGGAATATTCTTGGTCACTTAGGGTTTGATTTTGTATCTATTGTGGAGTTGGTAAGGAAAATCTGAATTTATTGTCTTTTATTCTTGCTTTCTTCCACAATTTTTCTTGGTTAAACCCTTGGAGGAGTATAAGGGCATACACCCTTCCCAAGGTCCATTTACTTGCTTTGAGAAAGGTTATTTATCACAAGGTGATTTGGAGGACTACAAGTGAGTATACCCTCTAGGTTCACTTTGGTTTGGTCTACAAACCTTAGGAAGTAAAAGGGCTTACACCCCTAGGTTCCTTGTGGATCAAACACATACAATCCAAGGCTGCATTCAATGTCATACTATTGCTCAAGGTTTTGCCAAGAGAAGTAAAAGGGCTTACACCCTCTTGGCATCTCCTAGTTGACGTAGCTATTCTTGGGAATTACAAGGGTGTACACCCCCAAGGGCTTAGCCTAGTCATCTTATTCTTTGACTCCATAACCCAATAGTGAGGCACTAATCATTTCAGATTTGCATTGGAGATATAAAATTGTTGCTTTGGGAAATGTGAAATTTCGTGATTTTGAAGTTGTTCCTAGTGGAATCAAATCTATGCTATAAATGCTTGCTTGAGCCACTATGGCATCTCATTTCTCCAAGTATTTCTTGCTGCTGTTACAAATTTAACATACAAATTTAATTTAAACCCTAACCAAACTCTTCAATAACTCCTAATTTAACCGTTGAAAATTGCCTAAAATCTACCCACATAATCTCCTAAGTACATCACATCTTTTGGCAAGTTTTGAGCAAGTTTTAGTGGTTGAATCTCTTGCTGTAATAATAAGTTTGTTACAGCCATAAGGCTGATAAATATCACTGCAGTAAACTTTTTGTAACAACCTTGCTTTTATGCTAAAGTCTTGCTCTTTCATTCTTGAGTTGAACTAGTCTTTACTACCTTGTCTCTTGCTTATTCAACTAGACTTTGAGCACTTATTTTGCAGCCCTTATTATCTTTTACATGCTGATATACAGTGCTGATTGTTGCTGCAATTAGGGACAGCAAGCTTAACTTGCTTGTCCACCTAACATACTATATGCAAGTGTGGCTTTTCTTGTGTCTCAAGCAGGTACAAACACTTTTGCAGGTATCCAAAGACTTGGCAACCTTAAACCACCTAGTGACGAGTCATCAAAGCCATTTTCTCTTCCATCATTGACCTTTAGGGAGGTACTTCTCTTCCTTCCCTTCCATTCGTCTCAATCCCCCCAGGGTCATCGGGATTCCTCCCTTAAGGTGACTATCTCACCTCTAAAGTGACGGGAACACCTGCGTAAGGTGACAGTGGGTAGGTGCTCTCTAAGTTGTCACCAATTGGTAGTTGGGTCTGGAACCAAGGCTGAAAAACATAACTTGCAGTAGACTTTCGATCATCGAGATTGCTGGCCAGTCTGAATTAGTGAAATCAACGTGTTACCCCTCTCTCACCTAGGGGTAATGTTAGCCCCAAGCCTAAGGGTAACTAGAGGAGATCATGTCTCTTGGCCCGCAATGGAGAACTTGTTCTTGACCATGATGATGATCAACATGTCCATAGATGGCAGCCCAACAATCCCCCTCATTCACCTTTACAACTACAGGACAATTGAGGCTCATCACATTCAAGCAAACCAGAGTATGGGAGATGGTAAACCATCGTCACCATGAGGTATGTTAGTCCTTTTTTTATGCAAAGTGTTGTGGTTAATTTATCGGGCATGTGGATGAGGATCTTTGGTTGAAGTTGGATAATGGATCTCTGGTTTGGGAAATTGTGTGGGTTGCCTTGTTTCACCTTGCTGGTCAGCTTCTATGCCCTAGTCTCGTGTTTCACCGCCCAGGGAAAAGGGGTACTACTGGGGGGCTCTCACAAGGACAACGTTTTGTTCCCCACCATACTTAACACTTTCCATCTTGGAGCCTTTCATAGTGTACTAAACTTCGACAATTGATCATGGTCCATTCTCTCATGAGAAGAAGGGCTGAAGGCCCAAAGGTTGATTGAAAAATAAGAAACTGATGCTAAAGAAAGAAAGTAATGATAGCAAAAATGACTAACAAAAGCCGGTCCAAACTTGAGCTCTACTCTTTCAATGCTCGCCCTGGTCCCAAATAACAATGCTACAACTTGGAACCTTATAAAGGGGAATTGCAAATATAATAAAGTTGACTAGAAAGATGGTTGATAAAAGAGTTTGGGAAACATAGCACGTAAATATGGGGTAACTCGAGAGCAAGCGCACCCTTTGCAAAGACGCTCATAGAAACGGATTAAATGACACCATGAGCCATGGATTAAGCCCTAAAACCATATCACTATCACACTTACTATTGAAGGGTTTTTACTTTCCCTTGTCACTCTTGGGACCTATCCCTCTACCTAGGTTATTTTATTTCCTGTCTAGGTGGCACATCTAATAGGGTTGGATGAAGGCCCTCCCATACTTAAACTTGATAACTCACATGGGGTCCTGGGCTGGTGTGATGCTTGAAGGGTATACTAAGGGAAATTGTCTTACATGGCTTATATCTTAAGTTGCAACTTACTTTGCATGTTTTAAGGACAAATGTTTCTTATGAACTTTGACTAACCATGTTTTATACTTTGATTTGTTTTGAATGGCCCCGACATGGTTCTTTGAGGGAATATCTTAAGTTGCAACTTACTTTGCATGTTTTAAGGACAAATGTTTCTTATGAACTTTGGCTAACCATGTTTTATACTTTGATTTGTTTTGAATAACCCTGCATAGTTCTTTGAGGGATGTCCTGCCTTGTCCCTCGTGAGTTTGTGCCCTATTTATGGCAAGACCTTGGCAGTGTGATGAGAGTAGTGGGTCATCCAATGAATCACCAATTCTTGATATTTCTTTCCCTCACATCCTTCGAACTTTGGACGATGGACAAATGGGCTTAGTTTGAGCAGTGCTTATCAAGGATGGCACACATGGGGCCAGGAGCCCCACAAGTTAAGCACACCCTGTAGGCCTATATACACACTGGATGGAGGATGTTGCAACAGCAATGAGCAGTGACTTAGGCATTTTTCAGAGATGATTAGCATGACCTTTGGTGAGAGGATACCTCACTTGACATTGCTTCACCTTCGAGGATGCCATGTGGCCTTTGGAGGCTTGACGCCACCCTACTTGGCCTTGACGTCTCACATGTGTGGGCTATTTTGATTTATTTTTGCACTTTAGCATTTTGTAAAGGGTTAAATGAGGGGTCGACCCCACTTCTGATTTGTTGTTGACATTTTATGTGGACAAATGTGTTAGGGTAGCCTCATATAAGAAGGCTACCCTCACTTTCATTTTATCACCATCATTTTCTCACCATTTGTGAGACACTTCTGAAATTTTTGGCGCCTTTGGGGCAACTAGTCTTTTTCTCTCATGCGCTTGGCTTGGAATGGTCTCTTGTGGATGGATTTGCTGATTTTGGATGGATATTTCTGCAATTAGGGTTGCATTCTCTTGGTTTCTTGGATGAATTAAGTAAATTTTTGCAATTATTGTTCATGCTATTAATGTTTATGGTGAAATTATTATTTTATTGCAAGAAGTCTCGTTTGGTGAAACCCTAAGAGAGGAACATAAGTGCTTCTTCCTCTCACAAGGTTTTATTTGTCTAGAATTGGTTAATTGTCCTTGCTATGGTTAGAACCTTAAAGCCCTAACGTGCTAGCACTTTAGGATTTTAGCCCTAGACATTTGATCTTTGATCTAGTTGAAGCTACAAGAAGGGAGGAGCAACTTCTAGGGCCCAAATGTGCTTGCACCCTAGAAGTTCTTCTCCTCAAGATCTAAGACCTAAGGCCCAAATGTGCTTGCACCTTAGGGTTTAGATCCTACCTCTTGGTTTCAAGTAGATTAACCTTCAAGCTTGGTTGCATTTGAAAAAGACTCCACAACCCTTTAAGGCACTAGTCTTAAAGCATTCTCATGGTGAATTGATTGATGAACTCACTCTCTCAAAACTCTCAAGATTTCTACTAGCTATACTAACACTAACATTGGAAAACTCACTAAATAACTTGCATCTGTTATAAAAGGTTTGCTACAGCCATCTAAATTACATTAGTTTCTTGCATATACTAATATATTAGTGGCTTAACTTGCTTAGAAATTACCTTCAACAATTGGATAATATTCTATTAGATGTATGCTTAATTTTCATTGTCAATTGTGGTGTTTTTGAGCATTAATTATTGTTGCTGTTACAAATTACTTATTCCTGTGTTAGAAAAATAGGACCGTGGAGCAATAAAATAAAACAAATGCGGAAACAAAACACAAAAGATACACAATACAATAGAGACACAGATTTATGTGGTTCATCCAGTGTGGGCTACGTCCACCAGAGAAATTGCCAGGTCCTTCCTTTATTATTATCCAGCATATGAAGGGATACAACCTACAACAAACCCGCTGTAACTTTCTCTTCGTTCTCTCACAGTCTCCTATCTCAGAATACAATATTCGCCATCAACCATAGCCGCAATACATTTCCCTCATAAAAGAGGGTTTCCTTCTAGGGCAAAAATCTCTAACATAATCTCTATCGTTAGATCTGTGACCAATGAAATTACAATATACATTTACAAGGCAATTTTTCCTTCGGGGGCTTCGTCCTCGAACCCCCGCTGGGGGCCCGCTTGCCCCCAAACCTCCCAGCGGGGGGGATACCCCCCCC
>SNQJ01S0011924.1:440950-459027 GCA_010110895.2 Picea sitchensis
ACTGCAGTGCACACAAGTGAGCTCTGCAGTTCTGAGAATGCCTGCCAGAATGAAGACTGGCCTCCTATATTTATACTAATTCTGGCTAACTGCCTGGGCCGACTTCTCATCCTGGGTACCTATTTACTCAATATATATTATTTCTTCCGGCCGACTTCTTCTCTTGGAGGCTAATAACCTAATACAAATTATCCTCTTGAGCCGACTTGTCTTCTAGGGTTATTAGCCAACTCATTAGTGTTTCTTCTTGCTTCCCAGAATATTCTATTCTTGTCAGGTTTACACGTGGAGGTAAATACCTCCCGCAGCTACCATAATATCAATAGTATGTTACTATGTAATGCTCCAAGTAAATATACCAAATATGCAGTTGGAATAAGTACAATATATGTTGATAGTCTAAGATATTGCACAACTAGAAGATCTAGTGTTAGGGAGCACGACTCCAAAATATAATTGGGGTTGTGTTAGCACCTAGGATTACACCCTTTGGAACGTTGGTGCCAACTTCAATATCGACACTTACATTCATCAGTTGGTAGCCATGAGGATTGCTTGGAGGTTTTGTGGTACATCAGTTCGAGGCTTACTTTCAGGGACCGGGTTCATCAGTCCATCATCAACTTAACTTTGAGTTCCAGTTTCTGGTTACATCCATGTCATTTTACAATTTTTCTATTTTTGGACAGATTCATGTATCTTTGCATGCTGGTACTTCAGTGATGATTTTCAATGTGTGCAGGGTTAGCAGTGAGACTTGGAGATGCATGTGGAGATTCCTATCAGCTTGCATGCGACATGCATGTAATTTTATTGTATTGCTATTTTTAGCAGGTGGTGCTATAGTGCTTGCACTGTAGTTTTGATTCACAAACAAAATATGCGAAAGGTTTGTTAGATAGGTTCAAGATGACAGATTGCAAAATCTCATCTACACCTATGGAGAAAGGGCTGAAACTTTCAACCACGACTGATTCAAAGGCATTCAATGAATTGGTATACAGACAACTAGTGGGTAGCGCTTGATCTATCTTACCACCACTAGTCTTTACTTGAGCTAGGCAATTAGCTGTATCTCCTGGTTTATGCAAGCTCCAAAAACAGAACACTAGACAACAACAAAGAGGGTGCTACAGTAGGTAAAGGGAACTTTCGATTTCGACATTCTATATGAAAAAACAAAGAACCTCAGTTGTGTGGCTATTTAGATTCGGATTGGGCAAGATTTGTGCATGACAAAAGGTCTACCACAGGCTATGTGTTTAGTCTTGGCAGAGGGGTAGTTTCTTGTATCAAAAAGAAAAAACATGCAGTTTCACTTTTCTCTAGAGAAGCAGAATACATAGAAGCAGTTAAAGGGGCATGTAAAGCGGTTTGGCTGAGAAGAATGCTTGTAAATTTGCAAGTTCATCAGGATGAGCCTATAACATTTTTTTGTGATAACCAGGGAGGGAGTTCTCAAGTTGGCAAAGAACCTTGTCTTCCATGAGCGGACCAAGCATATTGATGTTCGTTGTCATTTATGTCAACAACTTGTAGAAGATGGAGAAGTTGGGCTGAAATATTGCCCAACTCAAGACTAGACTGCAGATATTTTCACCAAGTCTTTTGGCCTAGATATATTTGTAAAATTTAGAGACAAACTTGGTGCAGTCTCTGGAATGAACATCAAGGGAAGATGTTAGAGTTATTTAGTTAACAATGGCCATCTAGACTATAGACTCGGGCATCTTAATAAAGTCACCTGTGGACTTAGCCTAAATGATGCTTTAGTGTTGTTTAATGATTTAAATTATATTTAAGTCATTTTAGGGTTCATGCATCTAGGGTTTATGCACTTAGGATTTTTGTCATTCCTTTACTATAAAAGGACATGTACTTTCTAAATTTTATTTTCTAAGAAGAATTTCTCTCTTCCAAGTTCTCTTGTGTTCTTGTTTTCTTTGATATACCCAGGGGTGATATAAATATGTAATGTGAGACATGATATATTGTGTGAGATGCATCGCTGTAATTTTAATAACAGAGTCATTCTTTACTCTCTCCAACACCATCTGTATGAATGTGTGACATTGATCAATCATAAAGTTAATAATTGTAAATTTGTAATATACTCTGGATCTCATTATGAATCATCATTGATCAATCCATCCTAGGGTCCTATAATTAAGGATTCCTTATTCCATTGTCCATATTATCTTTTTTTTTTTTCTCCATAAGCTATCTTCTATATTAGTATTATGCACAAAAAATTACAATCAGAACACCCTGTGGTCTGCCACTGAGGTAACCAGGCCATAGACTGTTGCAAAACATGTCATCAGATTGTTTTCCAAGTTTAGTAACTTATTTTGATACTGTTCTATTGCTATATAGCTGCCTATACAAAATGATTAATAGGACCTGGACAATCTGTAGATTGAAAACATTTAAAGACAATTTGCTTGTAGTATCAGCCATAGATCAGAATAAAGTTACTCAGACAAGCTTGGGGTAGTGGCAATTTGAGTTGTCTGTTGTTGGTGATTGTCTGCTTGTTCCATCTGCTCTTCAACCTCAATTGGGTTTGAGGGAGTTACTTTTGAATCCAACTGACCTGTAGTCTCCTTCCTGTCCATTCCAACTTTTCCTTGTTTAGCAGAGGCCTTGAACCTTACTCTGAAAACATACTTACCCATTGCTTCAAATTTGTTTTCCAGAATTTCGAACTTCTTTTCCAAGTGTTCCATCTTAATCAGAATCTACTGCTGTTATGTACCCCTATCCTCAATGACTTGAACTATCAGATATTTGATAGATTTAATGGTTGTCCATATTATCTTACTTTTGTATTCCTGCATTTATTTAATAATTTATTTCAAAATATTCTTGAGCACCACTTGATTGATAGATTCTAGGCTTTGGTGCAGAAGGGAAAATTGATAAGTATTAAAAAATACAGTAGTAAATTGAACTTTAGGTTGTAGAAAAGTGGAATAAAGTCAAGGAGAGTGCCCACTTTCATTCAAGTGTCTCTAGGCAGGCTGAAAATTATTGGCTAGAATAGTCTTGATGCATACATCAAACATTTTTTCTAAAACAATTCATAAAAAGTGAACAGAAAATGCAAAACTAAAGGAATAAGAATGAAATGAGGAGAATTGCGGAATGAAGTAAATGATGCACTGCCTGAGAAAATGGATGAAGATAAAGGTTTTCAGGCACGAAAAAGAAGGCTCTGATACCACTTGTAATGAAACACGGTTATAGAAACAAATATGAATAGCCAATCAGGATATGAGTCTAATATTCACTCAAGGTAACAAAGTCCAAAGACTTAATAAAAAGTATGTTGATTTTCTATTGGTGGTTATGACAATAGGTTGAGGTTGTCATAATACCTCTTCATTGAATCTTAACCATTATTAATAATTTTTATTGATTTATAATTATGCTTTTATGGCCTATTATTATAGATTTTCTGATGATACTTACTCATTATTAAGTTTTATTTCTAATTTTAAAAATATTTGTTTCATACACATCTAGGTATAATCTACAAATTTCTAAACCATATATATTTCTTTCTTCTGTAGGATTCTTGAGAGGAGGATTCAACTATTATCAGAAATAGAAGAAGTCCGTAGAACACGAGCTTTGCAGCGGGCAGCGCGTAAGAGGCATGGCTGTGGACACGGTTGTGGCCTTCCTATTGTAGCAGTTGTTGGATATACAAATGCTGTATGTAATGCATTCATGTATAGATTGCAATAGTTGTACCTTTTTCTTTGCATGAAGTTAATGTTATCTACAATTTATTCATAGATTAGTGTTTATTTTCATTAGAACTTCTCATTCTTATTTCTATCTTGCACACCCACATATTACATGCCACTATTTTTGTTGGGTATTGTAAGTTGGCCAGGAGGTGGGAAAGGACATTATTTTGGGTAAAAAATAAAGGATGATACCATGTTAAATTAAACCTCCCTAAGATAGGAGAGGATAGGGTTGACTACCTAAATCAAACATTCAACATTCAGAATTTGTGTTAAAGGTTAGACGGTTTCATCATAATACTTGTTGGATAATGACGCCACAAGCAAGTTGACCAAAACTGACTTTGTAAATATTTTCTAATGGATTATATTTTTCATTATTGAAGAGAAACGAGGTACTATCAGGCTGCTAAATCTAGTCTGTCTTTGACCGGAATTTAGCTCCAAGTTTGACTTTCCAAAACTGTCCTTTGCTGCCTTTTAGCACAGCAAACAGTTTGGTTACTTTCTGCTGATAATTTTTGTGGTTAAGTGTACTTTTGAGGTGTCCTTGCAAGTGTTTTTCATACCCATGATTAGCACATGCAATATACTCAAAACAAATAATAATCCTCTTGATCTTTACAACTTTAATAAGCTGATCTATACTCTAAGCATGCATGAAATGAGCACAATTATTTTTGGTCAACATGACCCTGGATAAAACCCCCCGGGGAAAACCAGTTTAGAATGAAAGTATATATAATGATGATTTTAAGAAGTGAATACAACAAGTAAGCTAATACAATGGAACCTGATACAATAGCAACTCCTCACGAGAAGCTTTGGAGTTCCAAGAAGTGAAATGCGCCCAAGCTTAGTGCACCCTCTTCTCTTGTTGCTCTATCCATTGAAGTGATGCGCCCTCCTTGCTCTTTGACCCAATGAAGAATCCCTTCCACACAAATTTGCTCTTGTGTGTCTCCTCCAACATGAGCCAAACAGATTTGAAATAGCACAAGTCCTTCTATTACCTGTTACTTGTGCGCCCTCCTCCAAGCAATACCGATCACCATAAATAAACAAAGGGCTAAGCAGTGACAGGAGGAACGGTGACACGAGGAACAACAACGGGAGTATGAACTATATCCCATAGTTCAAGGTCCTCTAAGGCGAAAGTGATCTTGGTCTTCCAAGGGGACTAGTTGTTAGCTCCGTCTAGCCTATTTTCTGCCTGCATATGGGACACTGACATGGTTGTCCACCAAAGCTCACACTGATGCTAAAATTGCACAAGAGCACTGCCTCACTCCTGTCAACACAGGTGTGAAAAGAGGCAGTAACAACACAGCCTCACTCATGTCCAAATAGGTGTGAAAAGAGGCTGAAAACACAAGTCCAAAAGAGTGTTACAGACTGTCCAACGAATCTGCCCACAAGCTGTCCACAAACTCTGCTAACAAGCTGTCCAAAAATCTGTTAACAAGCTGTCCCAATGTTGAAATACATCTTATTTCAGTATACCACTTAGACTAAATTAGATTTCAGCCTCCTATAAAGATACAACAGCCATACAACTGTTCTTTATGGACATAAATACTGATAGACAAGTTCTGAAATAAAATAGCAGCGGAAATAATTTATGAACAGCAGACAATAACCCTCATTTGGCACAAAAATCTGTGCATAAACACTTGAAGTAAAAACACAGAAAAATGGACAGATTTGAGGAGAAAGAATGCTTTCTTTATTCAGCTTAAGGAAAAATTCTGAGTACATCAGCAGTCTATATTCAGCGTTAAAAGCCTGTACAGTCACCCTATATGAGCAAAAACAGCTTACATTTCCTTAGCAACACAGTCTGAAATCAACCATTGACTTCCAGTACAAACTGTACGGACTGTACAGTCACAAACAACATAAATAAACTTGGTTTTCGTGCCCAGAAAAAGTACAAATCCGTACCTCACTGTACGGATTTATCAGCAGCAGTAAAACACCTAGAAATCCGTGCCAATACACAGCAGAAATTTCTGTGCTAGCTGTAGTTGCAAAGCCAGCATAAAAATGTTGTACGGCCTCCTCCAATCCGTACTGTACGGCATCCACTAATGCTGAAACTGTCTAGAAGTGCATGCCAATCCTCCTAGGGATGCATGCCAACTTCTGGTTGCTGAAACTCTTTCCCTCCAAGCAAAGAATCCCTCTTGGGATGCGTGCCCCTTCACCTTCCCTCAACCTCTCCTCAAAAGTGCGCCCTCCTTCTCCTAATGAGCTGCCTTTTAATGAATTTCATAATGTAACTGCCCTAATCCTTGGTCTTCCAATGAGATTGACGGTCAAGATTAGATCTTGCCCTCATGAGATCAATGGTCACGACTTAATCATTCGTTGAGGTCACTTAAGTCATTAAAGTGAACCATAACATCATAAAGTCACTTTTACATTAAAAAATTAAAAGACCCAATTTTATAAAATCACTTTATAAAGTCACTTTATAAAAACATATTATAAAGTCACTAGAAGAAAATTTGCTTGGTCACTTCCGCATGCTGAGCACTGCCAATGCAGAAGTACCTCCAAGCTATCAAATTTCAACACTCCCTCTTAGCGAGAGAGGTACTTCTGGTATCACCACCGGAATCTGTCTCCATCTCATCAACTACCATAGCTACTCCCTCTGTACTAGAAGTCTCTGCTCCCTCTAAACAAGAAGCCACTACTCCCACTGCACTGGAAGCCTTTGCTCCTACCTCTGTTGTACCACGAACTGAAGACAAGCTCCTAGGAGACTGCATACTCTCCTGAGCATCCATCTGTGTCGATTCATGCCCGCGAAGTCTTTTGAGAGTCTCGGAAGAAGACTGAGTCCTCGGTATCAACTCTCTCTCCCGTGCTACCTATGAACTCTTCGACACAGAATTTGAGTCCAGAAATCCACTGGACCCCAACACAGGTCGACCCAACAACTTATACAGGCCCTCATACCCGACACCAAGCATTGTTGTTGTGTTAGCAATTGCTCCCACATGATATAAAAACACGTCCACCGTAGAAGAAAACTCCAAATCCACTCTCATCCAAAGCTGACACTGAGAGAAAATTAACAATCAACTCTAGAATATATAACACCTTGGCAACCTCCAGAAGACCTCCTGATTCTAGTTGGAATCTCACCCTTCCAACCCCCTTTACTGCAAGTTGTGGGCTGGCTCCACAATTCACTATGCAGTCTGAGTCTATCTCTATAAGATCGAAGAAAACTGACCTCAACCCAGTCATGTGCCGAGAAATTCCACTGTCCACAAACCAAGACTCAATGTCCTCGAACATTAGGCACACACTGCCCACGGGACCAGTCATGAGAGAGAACTCCTTCTCATATCTCTCAGCAAACTCTACAACCTCTGTTGAAGTTGATACCTCTGGTTTCGGTTTCTTCTTCTTCTTGTTCAGACATTGACTAACATAATGGCCAGTCTTGTGACATGCAAAGCATCTCACCTTGCTCATGTCCTTCTTCTTATCATTGCCTTTTACCACAAGAGCAACATTCTTGTTGCCTGCACCATCCAATGTCTTTTCCCGAGTCCCCTCCCGGATCTCCTCCTGCGTAAAATCATCCCACAATCTGCTCCAGTCAGGGAGCTTCTCTCTCCCCACCACACACTTGACGAAAACCTCCGTCTCCTTGGTGAAGCCTTTGAGGGCTATCCGCACCAACTATGAGTCAGGAATGACCTCTGCAACAACTGCCAACTCGTCCTTCACCTGTCCCAGCTGGGTGAGGTAGGTGGCCACACTCTCTCCTTTGACCATCCTAGCTCCATGGAGCTTGTCCCAAAAAGCCATTTTCCGGTTCTCGTTCTTTGCCTCATACAGACTTTTCAGTGCATCCCACATTTCTTTGGTTGTCTTCTTCTCAGCCAAGTCTGGAATAAGGTGGTCTTTGACCCCGTCCAAGATGATTCTCTGAGTCTTGGCTTCCTTCACCTCATGGACATCAAGAGCTATGGGATCTAAAGCAGGTACATGCACAATGGTGTTCGCAAACAACCATAATTTGTTGTCTTTGAGAACACTGCTGATTCTAACCTTCCACTGCATGTAGTTGGAGATCCCCTCCAACCTATCTTCAAACCTGATGCTGGAAGTCATCTTTGTCCTCCTCACAAAGAGCCTTTTCTGCTTTTCTTCAAGCTAATGCTTCAGCAAATCACTTGTTGTCCCAAGTGCCAAAGCTGCCCACTGAACTTCAGAGCACCTGCTCTGATACCATGTTGAAATACATCTTATTTCAGTATACCACGTAGACTAAATTAGATTTCAGCCTCCTATAAAGATACAACAGCCATACAACTGTTCTTTATGGACATAAATACTCATAGACAAGTTCTGAAATAAAATAGCAGCGGAAATAATTTATGAAACATAAACAATAACCCTCATTTGGCACAAAAATCTGTGCATAAACACTTGAAGAAAAACCATAGAAAAATGGACATATTTGAGGAGAAAGAATGCTTTCTTTATTCAGCTTAAGGAAAATTTCTAAGTACATCAACAGTCTATATTCAGCGTTAAAACCTTGTACAGTCACCCTATATGATAAAAAACAACTTACATTTCCTTAGCAACACACTCTGAAATCAACCATTGACTTCCACTACAAACTGTACGGACTGTATAGTCACTAACAATAGAAATAAACTTGGTTTTCGAGCCCAGAAAAAGTACAAATCCGTACCTCACTGTACGGATTTATCAGCAGCAGTAAAACACCTAGAAATCCATGCCAATACACAATAGAAATTTCTTTGCTAGCTGTAACTGCAAAGCCAACATAAAAATGTTGTACGGCCTCCTCCAATCCATATTGTACGGCCTCCACTAATGCTGAAGCTGTCAAGAAGTGCATGCCAATCCTCCTAGGGATGCATACCAACTTCTGGTTGCTGAAACTCTTTCCCTCCAAGCAAAGAAACCCTCTTGGGATGCGTTCCCCTTCACCTTCCCTCAACCTCTCCTCAAAAGTGCGCCCTCCTCCTAATGAGCTGCCTTTTAATGAATTTCATAATGTAACTGCCCTAACCCTTGGTCTTCCAATGAGATTGACAGTCAAGATTAGATCTTACCCTCATGAGATCAATGGTCACGACTTAATCATTCGTTGAGGTCACTTAAGTCATTAAAGTGACCCATAACATCATAAAGTCACTTTTACATCAAAAAAATTAAAAGACCCAATTTTATAAAATCACTTTATAAAAACATATTATAAAGTCACTAGGAGAAAATTTGCTTGGTCACTTCCGCATGATGAGCGCTGCCAATGCAGAAGTACTTCCAAGCTATCAAATTTCAACACCCAAAATTGCCAACTGTATGCTCCAAAAAATCAACAAGTCCTTGCCACCAAAGGCTCTGATACCATGAAGAGAAACAAGGTACTATCAGGCTACCAAATCTGCTCTGTCTTTGACCAGAATTTAGCTCTAAGTTTGACTTTCCAAAACTGGCTTTTGCTGCCTTTTAGGACAACAAACAGTTTAGTTACTTTCTGCTGATAATTTTTGTGGTTAAGTGTACTTTTGAGGTGCCCTTGCAAGTTTTTTTCATACCAATGATTAGCACATGCAATATACTCAAAACAAATAACACTCCTCTTGATCTTTACAACTTTAACAAGCTGATCTATACTCTAAGCATGCATGAAATGAACACAAGTATTTTTGGTCAACATGACCCTGGATAAACCCCCCCAGGGAAAACTAGTTTAGAATGAAAGTATATATAATGATGATTTTAAGAAGTGAATACAACAAGTAAGCTAATACAATGGAACCTGATACAATAGCAACTCCTCACGAGAAGCTTTGGAGTTCCAAGAAGAGAAATGCGCCCAAGCTTAGTGCGCCCTCTTCCCTTGTTGCTCTATCCACTGAAGTGATGCGCCCTCCTTCCTCTTTGACCCAATGGAGAATCCCTCCACACAAATCTTCTCTTGTGTGTCTGCTCCAACATGAGCCAAACAAATCTGAAATATCACAAGTCCTTCTATTACCTGCTCTTGGTGTGCCCTCCTCCAAGCAATACTGATCACCATAAATAAACAAAGGGCTAAGTTGTCATAGCTCCTCCATGGTTGGAGGCGCCCAAGTTCTCCTTTCCCAATGCTTCCATTCTCATCCTCTTTTCCTTTTCCAAACTCTCTTGGTGAAGATACAAGTGAATGAGCCTCCAAATGCCCTATGCGCCGTTCTTATAGAATTCATAAGGAAACCTAAATATGGATGGATGAGATCATCCCATCCCATCTCTAATCAAAGGTTGAGATCTTCCAAAAAGAATCTCAACTCAAAACCCACTTTGGGTTTAGTTTCCATAGTTCTCTTTATGTCTCTCAATTCACCCACAAAGTGAATTAATAGTCACTTTTCATTTAAGTGACAAATTTCACCCTTTTGACTTAGGAAAATGTCAAAGTGAAATTAGACATAAAGTATAAGGCACAATGGGTCAAATATTTCCCTCTTGTGGTTAGAGACCCACAACCACAAGGGGACCACTTTCCAAGCTACCCAAATCTCAACACTCCCTCTTATCGAGGAAAGTGCCATTCACCCCCAATCTCATCCCTATAGTGGACATGGTTGCCTACTCAATAATACTCGGTGAGTATTGCTGTACCCTGATCATCAAAAGTGGTCTCTGACACATATCGACTCAACCTGCTTGATCTATAGATGGAAGTGCATCTCCACCTATCCAAGATCAACTAGATCTTGGCATCACAACAAAGATCTCAACCTTGGTCTCCCACAAGGATTTCTACCACCTGGCATATCGCCAACGGTCACTACGCTTGGCATTTCACCAAGAGTTACTCTCTTAGCATCTCACCAAGAGTATCTGGATCTCGACATCTCACCAAGATCCTCAACTTGGCCTCTCATCAAGTGACTTCCACCTGAAGTGGATCCTGAACCTGATCTGCAAGTCTCCATAGCTACTTCTTGGTGCCCTGCTACTTCTCCTCATCAATCTTTGATGCTCTGAAGCCCTTGCACCAACCCTCTGTCTCGACAACTCTGAAACTGAAGTTGTCCCGAGTGGACTAGTCACCCTTGAAGATGGTGTCCACGAAACCTGAGTTTGAGCTCCCTCTGAATCATTACTATGAGTCAATAGGTCCTCCTCAACTCTGTCTCCCCACCCGACGCTAGATGGTGTAGCAACTGCCAAAGAATAGACGAATGCACACTCTCTCGCAAATTGTGTATCGAACTCAAGCTCCTCTGCTGTCGTTGCAGAATCATCCTGCTTCTTCTTCTTCTTCTTCTTGGGACACTGTCCTGCATAGTGACCCATCTCTCCACAAGCAAAACATCTCACTGTGCTCATGTCTCTTTCTTGCCCATCGCCACTCTGTTGTGGTTTGGCCCCTCCCTTGGGACCATGTTTAACACCTTTGCCGGTCTTCTTCTTGCCCTTAGTCCACAGAGCAAGGTCCTCATATCCCTGAAGTATCCACTGTTGTCCCGAAGTCTCTGAGGTGAGTCTCGTCTCCTCCTGGACGAAATCATCCCAAAGTCTCTCCCAAGTAGGCATAAGCTCCCGAGCAACAATGCCTCGAACAAATGGACCCCATGATTTGGAAAAGCTGTTTAAAGCTGTCCTTACCATAAAGCCTGGGTCCACTATCTCTCCGACGGCTACAAGTGCATCTCTGATCTCGGTGAATCTGCCAAGGAATGATGTAACCAAGTCGGAATTGAGCATTTGAATGCTCCTGAGCTTGCTCTGCAAAACCATCTTTCGGTTCTGGTTTGAACTCTGGTAAAGCTTGCATAAAGAATCCCACATCTCAAATGCATAGTCTTTAATAGTCAAATGTGGAATGACGTGGTCTCTCACCCCGTCACAAATAGTCCTTTTCGCCTTGTTGTTCCTCTTCCTGAACTCTGCCACCAACACGGGAGTAGTGACAAGAGTAACAAGAACGAGAGTATGAACTATATCCCATAGTTCAAGGTCCTCTAAGGCGAAAGTGATCCTGGTCTTCCAAAGAGACCAATTGCTAGCTCCATCTAGCCTATCTTCTGCCTGCATCTGGGACACCGACATGGTTGTCCACCAAAGCTCACACTAATGGTAAAACTGCACAAGAGCACTGCCTCACTCCTATCAACACAGGTGTGAAAAGAGGCTGAAAACACAAGTCCAAAACAGTCCTACAGGCTGTCCAACAAATTTGTTTACAAGCTGTCCACAAACTCTGCCAACAAGCTGTCCAAAAAATCTTCTAACAAGCTGTCCCAAAACTGCCAACTGTATGCTCCCAAAAATCAGCAAGTCCTTGCCACCAAGGGCTCTGATACCATGAAGAGAAACGAGGTACTATCAGGCTGCTAAATCTGGTCTGTCTTTGACCAGAATTTAGCTCTAAGTTTGACTTTCCAAAACTATCCTTTGCTGCCTTTTAGGACAGCAAACAGTTTGGTTACTTTCTGCTGACAATTTTTGTGGTTAAGTGTCCTTTTGAGGTTCCCTTGCAAGTGTTTTTCATACCAATGATTAGCACATACAATATACTCAAAACAAATAACACTCCTCTTGATCTTTACAGCTTTAACAAGCTGATCTATACTCTAAGCATGCATGAAATGAGCACAAGTATTTTTGGTCAACATGACCCTAGATAAAATCCCCCTGGGGAAAACCAGTTTAGAATGAAAGTATATATGATGATGATTTTAAGAAGTGAATACAACAAGTAATCTAATACAATGGAACCTGATACAATAACAACTCCTCACGAGAAGCTTTGGAGTTCTAAGAAGAGAAATGCGCCCAAGCTTAGTGCGCCGTCTTCCCTTGTTTCTCTATCCACTGAAGTGATGCACCCTCCTTCCTCTTTGACCCAATGAAGAATCCCTTCCACACAAATCTGCTCTTGTGTGTCTCCTCCAACAAGAGCCAAATAGATATGAAATAGCACAAGTCCTTCTATTACCTGCTAGTGGTGCGCCCTCCTCCACATGTGTGCCCTCTTCCAAGCAATATTGATCACCGTAAATAAACAAAGGGCTAAGCTGTCATAGCTCCTCCATGGATGGAGGCGCCCAAGCTCTCCTCTCCCAATGCTTCCATTCTCATCCGCTTGCCCTTCTCCAAACTCTCTTGGTGAATATACAAGTGAATGAGCCTCCAAATGCCCTATGCACCCTTCTTATTGAATTCATAAGGAAACCTAAATATGGATGGATGAGATCATCCCATCCCATCTCTAATCAAAGGTTGAGATCTTCCAAAAATAATCTCAACTCAAAACCCACTTTTTGTTTAGTTTCCATAGTTCTCTTTATGTCCCTCAATTCACTCACAAAGTGAATTAATAGTCACTTTTCACTTAAGTGACAAATTTCACCCTTTTGACTTAGGAAAATGTCAAAGTGAAATTGAACATAAAGTATAAGGCACAATGGTTCAAATATTTCCTTCTTGTGGTTAGAGACTCACAACCACAAGGGGACCACTTTCCAAGCTACCCAAATCTCAACAATTTTCACCCCTATCTTTGACTAAACTCCATTTCCCTGTAGCTCAAGAATTCTGTAGGCTATATTTCCCCCCATGATTTTCAAACCTTGTTGCTTGGGGAAAACAATTGCTCTTTACCACTAATATCAACACAGTTTTGGCTGCGGCATAGAGAGCCCAGATCTTCAGGCTGCGGCATAGAGAGCCCAGATCTTCAGGCTGCGGCTAGGATGTTGCAGTAACGGGCCGCGGTAGAGAGAGCCCAAATCTTCGGGCTGCGGCTAGGATGTTGCAGTACCGGGCCGCGGCGAATGCAACAGTTCGGGTTGCGGCTAGGAGAACCCTAGCTGCAACCCGCTTGATTATTCATTATGATTATTATGATTATATTTTATATATGTTACTGATGAATAGATGCTATTCATACATAAAACATGCAATATAAATAAGATAGTACGCAATAATCCATTAAGGATAGTAAGTGTATTTGAATAAGTATGAATAATATATGAGATAGATAGATGCTACATTGATGATTACAATGAAAGGGCCCAAATATATATAAACCTAAGGGGCACCTTGATGACCATTGGTGAATGGTCACGTCCTTTAGCTAACACTATTAATTATTAATACTATGATTATTATTATTTTATTCTATATATGTTACATGTGAGTGTCTCTATTTTATATATGTTACATGTGAGTGTCTCCAAGGGAGGTGATGTCATCCTTCAAGGGGTACAAAAGCCTCCAAAGGCCACGTCTCTCCTCAAAAGGTGTAGAGTATCATGGAAGGTCATGTCTCCTCGTCCAAGGGTCACATCTCCGCATCAAAAAGTGCTAACTCATCATCACCAGTGCTAGGTCAGTACAAGCAAGCATCAAATCATCATCATGCATGATGTCATCATCAACATGTGCAACGTCCAAGGGCTAGGGTGTGACGTCATGAGGGAAAAGCTCAACAACCTCTCCAAAGAGGTGTTCTATTATCATCAATGCTCACGTCATCAATCCCAAGCTCAAATCCTGAAAGGGCACAATGTCCATGGTGAGGGGCTTCTTTCCCTCTGAGTAGCCCATCAAGCCATATCTACAACGTGCAAGCTCATCTATGCAGCGTCCAAGGTCCAGGAGGTGTGGGAAGATGTCCTAGGGTAAGCCAAATCATCAAAGGACCCAACACTCTGCATCAAGGGCCCAACGTCCTTTGTATAGTGCACAACGTCCTAGGCATCATCATGAAAATGTCCTCCAAAGGACCTTGTTAACGGTGCATCATGATCAAACAAGGTCCACAGAATCAAGCAAATCCAACATTACAAGATACAACAACCAAATCATACAAAGTAAGCCACAACTTAATACAAAAGCCCCTTAAGAAATTCACATTAGGTATCTTCTTTAAACTTCACACTAGCTCAGGACTTTATGCAATTTGCCAGGTTTGGGTATGGGAGGGCCATCACAAGATCCTATTAGGTGTGCCAATACCAAATTAGAGAAGTAGTTCCCGAGAAACCCATCAAACTGTAAGTATAAGTGAATGAGGTGGCATGTGGTTTACTTCATGGTCATGATGTCATTGTCATGCAAGGACACGTGTGGGTTAATCCATGAGCGCCTTTGGAGAGGGAGAACTTGGTGCTTGAGATACCCTTTCCTTGATATTGTGTGTATTCCAAACCCTTTCTTTCCTTTGATATTCTTTGATTGCTTTGCAAGTCCCCTTTTCAGGTTCACACACTTATTTTTCTTACTAGGATTAAGTCCTTTTAATTGATATGCATTCAGTGCATTAGGACTAGGGGCGATTGCCTCATAGTGAGGGGGTAGAGCTCAAGATGACCTTTGGATTTTGATTTGGTCTTTTGTCATCCCATTATTTCTTCTTTCTTTTATAACATGCTCTTTTTTTTATTCTTTTACCAACAACAACAACCTTGACATTCTAGCCCTTCTTCTCAAAGGAGGATGAAGGCACGAGCCTTTTTGGTGTACATGTAACAACCATTTACAGAAGGTAGGACAACGGAAGGAACATAGATGGAAAGTGTTAAGTATGAGAAGGAATTGCACCCCTGTCGAGGCCTCCCAGTAGTACCCTGTTCCCCAAGAGTGACAACACTGGACTAGGACACATATGATGATCACCAAGGTGAAACAAGGCAAAAAGCATAACTTCCAAGCAATCATGATCCATTATCTGACTTCAACCCATGATCCTCACCTAAATGCGTAATACATTAAATGTAACACTTTATATGAAACAATGATTAGTGTACCTCATGTGTGTTGGACCACCATTATCGGATGAGGGAGACATCTGAGGGGCTGATGTCTGTGGAGAATGCTGATGATCATCTTTGGGATCACTATCTTCATTGTGGACCATGAGACATGATCTCCTTTAATTACCCCCAAGTGAGATGGGTTAACATAGACAAAGGATGAAATTGTTGTAGTAGATTGGAGTCCTGTGCGCACTATTCTCTACTCGTTGGATCCATTGTAACCCATATTTCTCATTTGTTAAAAGAATCAATAAAGCACAATGAAAGCTATTTCATTGTTGGAGTTTTCTTGGAGTAGGTTTCTCTAGCATAAATTTGTGTGTCAATTTGTTTGTGTTGAATGTGCATTTTAAATTTTTGTTATTTATTTTTCTGTTATTGGATATTAGAAGCACTATTTCTAGTTTTAATTAAACAATAGTAAAACATAGTTGACGACCCACTGTGACACACTGTTTAGTGGGATACCCGCTATAATTTATGAATCAAGGAGAGGGGGGTTGTCATCCTCTGAAGTATCCACTGTCTAATGTCCAACTCTCCTACCATTCGAGGTCGCAGGACATAATTTATGTACGGACTACATGCTAGAAGCACTGGATCATGCCCGACAGATGTTTATTTATCAAGAGCTAGTGGAGGAAGGCTACTTGTTGGTCTAGCGTAAACTACCTCAATATCTCAGTCAACGACTCCACATGGCCCATTGCATGGGGTTGAACTGCCTACCGGGGTCTTACAAAATAGGGGGTTGAAATGGTGCTTCCCTTCCCTTGTCTCTTGGTGCCCTTCTCCACGGAAAGCACTATGAAGAAAGATATAATCCTATGATTAGTGTTTGGTTGATTGGGGGGTCGGAGGATGAGAGATCTAAGCTTGAGGGCCTCTTCCAAATATAATGTTGGCATCATTGGTTTGGATATCGGAAAAAGTTGGAGATAACACTCTTCGAACATGCAATGGAATTGATTGCGTATCTCACAATATTGGGGGCATTTAAATATAAAGTGCTCCTCTATCTTTGTCTCCTGTGTTCTAAGATTCGATATACTCTGTCCTCCCATGAGATCTAGTTCTTAGCTTCCACTTGAAGTTGATGGGRGCCCACTCTGAACTAGCCTAGGGGGATCGTGAGCCCATGCATCTAGTGCTAAAGTGTGTAAGGGGCCCGTACTATGAGGCCATCCCTAAGCTCCAGGACATGCTCTGCATAAATGGCCATCTTGGATCTCAATCCTCCGAGGGGCCAATGCAAGTGACTTCGATATACTGCCTATACATGTCCTCCTTGATAATCCCATTAATCTTCTTCTTATTAGGAAGGAGGCGGCCATGAGCCATCCAAAGAGACTTGAATGCGGAAAAGTGGTCCATTGATATACCAACTAACTAAAGGAAACAAGAAACCTTCAAGAACCAACGTCACGCTCTCCTGGGGGTGGCGGGGGTGCGCTAGGCAATGGCCTTCGAAGAGTGGTAGGAAGATATGGTTACGAGTCCTTGCCGATTTCGAAGTTAGTGAATCTTCATAGATGATGCAACAACTCTACCACTGTGAAGATGATCTTGAATCGGAAGGGGTGTGCCACAAACTCTGCCTAAATGATGAGTTGGGAAACCATCCTCTTGCATCTAATAATGTGGTGAAGCAAGAAGGAGTAAACTCTCTCGGTGTGGGACTTGTTATCCATCAAGTTGCACTAGGATGGACTTGCAGTTGAGCTGCCAAAGATTGAGCATTCAGATGTTCAAAATCAGAGTTCAGAAGTCCAGCCGGTCAAATATAACCATTTTTTCGCATTTCCATCGCTTGAGGGGGCATTGTAATAAGATGAGATTAGCATGATGGTTTTGTAAAAGGCTTGGCCTCCTAAGACTTGATCATGAGTATACACTCTAGAGTGTTTTTTTTTTACTTGTTAATTATCTGTTGCCTGAAATTCTTTTTTTGGCAAGTTATAATTTCTAAGCTTTTTCACTCACTACCTCCAAAGCTGGAGTGTGTAGCCATGGTTAGGCCTTAGCTTGGTAATCCAAGTATAGTGTCTAAATGTTTATATTACCATGCTAGGTCATCAATTTTGAGTCATATGGAAATTGTGCCAAGTCTCCCATAGGTTTTTTAAAGTTTTGAGTCAATAAAAAATATCCTGTAAAACGAGATATTTTAATTGTAATTTAGTCATGTATTAAAAAAATGGTACTAGGAGACATTATATGCCTTGGGGGTATTCATTTTTGGACCTAGAATACCCACTTTTGTGAGTAAAATTAGTGATTTTAATCAGTGTTGAAAAAGTCGGCATCGGCAAAAAGTCGGCGAGGGTCCAGAAAAAATAGTTTTGGCAAAAGTTGGCAAAAAATCTGAAAACCACGACAAACATTAAAAAATACAAAATATATTCATTTTTTTCAAAATTTTAAACATATAAAGCAACAACAACATCAGATAAACACATTGGCACATAAATATGGAGAAATCACTGATATATATGTAGTC